>JBDJHY010218735.1:863-11249 GCA_039654485.1 Withania somnifera | reverse complement strand
TGGCTATTACTGATATGATATGATATGATATGATTGATATGAGGCACTAGATGCCAGCGGATAATATTATTGCGGTGCACTTGGTGCCAATTATGATTCATTGTGCTTCTGAAATTGGGATGTAAGGTTCTGATGACGATCATCTGTTTGTTACTTTTCTGCACTTGTTTTCTTCAGTGTACTCATAGGTCAAATTGGGTGGCCTATGGGTGAGTATGTTTGTGTGTACGTTGCGCTTCCTTATAAGGGACTTTTCAACGTTTAATTGCTTTACTTTATCATTATATTACTACTTATCTACTATTACTGGCTACTTGAGGTTTCGTGTTATGTGGGATTAGTGTTTTGTGTTTTATTATTCAACTATCCTTTCACTTGAGGCTACCGGTATACCGACCATCTTCTATCCTTATCTTTTTTAATTCAATTATTTATTGAGTTATATTAAACATATATTATTACGAGGATGCCAGGTACGTTCTTTCTATTACATGTGATCCTGCTATGTGAATAGCTAGCACTATCTGTCTATGTGACACTTGTTCGTATATGAGTTGCTAGTTTCCTGTATTGTCCTATTTATTTTTGTGACCCTCTTTCTTGTACTCTGTTATTTACTGCATTTATTATTGTTATGCGCTCAGTGGTCCCTCGAATCCTACTGAGTACGGGTTGGTTCGACGACTTGTGCTCATCCTACACTTGCACTTGTGCAGATTCAAGTACAGGTTCCTATTTGTGATACACAAATCGTTGTTCTTTCGGATTACATTCACATCAGAGATTCAGGGTGATCTTGGTTTTCAGCTTGGTCCTGCTTCTCTTCAGACTATGTTTTGTTGATCTCCATTGTATTTCAGAGATACTTTATACTAGATCCATTTCAGTTTCATGATTTTGTACTTAGTGGTTCGTTTGACGTTGATACCGGATTTTGGATAGTTATTCTTTTCTTAATTAATTCTACAACTTTTATTATTTTCATATTACTTTTATATTCTTCAGTATTAAATGTAGTAGTCCTCCACTTCGGCTACGGACTACGGGGTTTGGTTCTCCTACTGGTGGCATAGTAGGTGCCATCATGATCCAAAGAATCAGGTCATGACAATAGTCGAAGCGGAGGACTACTATATTAAATACGGAAAGAACAAGTTTAATAAACAATATATGAATGAATAAAATAGGAGTAATAAGAATAAAAAATGAATGCCCAAAACCCGGTATCAGTGTAATACAAACTACTAAGTACAGAACAAGAAAATCAAAATGTCGAATAAAATAGTATCTCCAATAATACATGGAGATCGAAGAAATACTGATGTTGAAGAGAAGTTGGAAAAGTCTGATGCCAAGCTCAACTTGAATCTCTGTTAATCAATATAATCTGCAAAAATAGCAATCTATAATAACGGTCGGGAACCTGTATTTGGATCTGCACATGTGCAAGTATAGTATGATTACAAGCTGTCGAAGAAACCCATACCCAGTAGGCTTCGAGGGTGCACTAGGCACATAATAATAATAACAGCAGTAAATAAAAAAAATAATAAATGGGGTCGTAAAAGAAAATAGTACATAAAGGGTGCTAGCTACTCAAGTAGGGATCAAGTAAAAAATATAACATGTATCGCTAGCTAATCACATTGCAAGATCTCAGGCAATGAAGGAAAATGTACCCAGAATCCATGCAGCAGTATATGTGAACTATAATACAATAAAATAGGAGTCAACAGAAGACAAGAGGAGAATATGGATGGTATACCAGTAAACTCAAGTAAAGGGTAAATGAATGAATAATAGTTTAAGACACAAATCCCACATATCATGAAGTATCAACTAACCAGCAAGTGCAACTAAGTAGTAATAATAATAATAAAGTAATGCAAATAAACACTGACATATCCCCCATATAGAAGTACGGTTACACAAAAACACATTCACCCATAGGCATCACCATAATACTCGGGGTACATAGAAGAAAAAAAGTGCAGAAAAGTAAATACAAGAACATGAACCAATCCTATGTACGTTTCTCCTCCGGTACCCGTAGATCCAGCAGGCAGAACCCATGGAAG
Source organism: Withania somnifera (assembly GCA_039654485.1). Classification (NCBI taxonomy): domain Eukaryota; kingdom Viridiplantae; phylum Streptophyta; class Magnoliopsida; order Solanales; family Solanaceae; genus Withania; species Withania somnifera. The sequence continues at coordinate 9,171 of JBDJHY010218735.1, read as the reverse complement.
GCTAACCTAAACATTTCTAGTATATCACTTCTCCGACCTATACCCCTTCAATGTAGTGTGAAAGACTGGAGGCAAGCTCCATAGAGGTATGTCACCACGTATGATCTCTAACATTATAATAACCTCATATCCTAAATCACAGAGCCTCAAGGGTCTCAAAGTCTTGCATCCCATGCCTCCTATCAATACTATCATCAAGCCGTACTCGATAAGTCATGGCGTTCCATGCCTATATATCATAGTATCACCAAAAGTCCTCTAGGGAACTGTATCATCAACGTCTCCATAACTGCCAAATGTGATAAGTGTTAAAAAGTTGTACGCACTGTCTTATGACGACAGACTCAAGTGCCGACGGCTGTACTCACTGCCAAATGAAGTTGGTCTCAAGTCCCAGCATTTATTAATCAAATGAATTTCCCGATGCTAGGAGGTAAAGCCTAGGCTAAAATAAGTAAAAATAGTATTACTGGGTGCTCGATACAACCAAATCTAAAATAGTAAAAAGGTTATCACTTATACATTATTAGGATATTTCCATTTACTAATTTATATCATTATATATCTTTATTACCAAAATCAGCCTCTAGCCATCATGGCTCAATACTCAAGTGGTGCTATTGAGCCGACCCCAGTGCACTCTCATTGAAGCTATAGATACAACCCTCATGTCATGAATAAAGAACATATCAACAAGTATATATAAATAAATAATCATATAATAATAATTTTTTATGTCCTGCACAGGCATCACGGGATAACTCTTAAGTCACGGGTGCCATATAACTATCGGATGCCAAAACATATATCAACAAGGGAATGGATGATAGAATGGCACAGGATTACTACAACCACCTAGCTACCCAACCCGCGGATTCTGTTTAGTACAATTATTAAAGCTATAAGCCCAGAGATAGCCCCATGGAGCCAACCTATAAGCCCAAGATTACTACACCACCTAGCTACGCAACCCGCAGATGCTGTTTAGTACAATTATTAAAGCTATAAGCCCAAAGATAACCCCATGGAGCCAACCTATCATCCGATAATGTAGCCCTACAAACTTACAAATAGTACTCTAATTGATATCAACCGATCTTCAAATGCTCTAAAACTTGCATCAAAGTATTATATATATCACTACGAGTCTACTGGTATAATTTATGCTAAGTTTTGAGTTGTGCCTAAAATAGAGCCTAAATTGGGCCTATGGGGCCCGCTTGTCAGAACTAAAAATAAATTTTTCTACGGAGTTTCCAACATTACCAGAAACCTATTCTCCAAATTAAGCACAATCCGAGTGCTAGAAGGGCTCCACGTTAGGTCTTAAACTCAACTAAAATCCAAATATTGGCATAAATTGCAAACAAAACTCCGAAACACAAACTTAAGGTCAATCTTGACTTTGTTGGAATTTTGGAGCTAAGGAAGTGTTGGAATAGAATTCTTAGCTCATCTTGAATGAAAATTGATTTTGGTCAACAAGTACTTAATTTTAGGCTCTAAAACAGGCAATTTGAGATATTTCTCAACTGAGCCGCTAGGGATCTGAACTACCAATTCCAACAAGTCATAAATGGCTTGGGAAAACTACCAAAACACTCTATAATACAAAAATTTACTATTTATCATAAATGACCATGAGGGTCGTTACAGTTTCGTGGGAATTTGTCTTTTATGTAAAGCTTCTTGTAATAACCCTTACAGTCATTTTTTATATTTTTCCTATTTACTTATATCTTGGAGCTTCTTGTAGAGGCCCTAGGTCATTTATGACTTATCAGGACAGGTGGTTTCATTTTTGAGGCATTAATTTGGTCGATATGTACATTTCATTATTCTAGACCCTTATTTATTGAAGTCATTCACTTTAATCAACATTCTATGAAAACAAACTCATAATTGAATTAAGATAGCTACATTAGCTTTGAAATATGAATTTTGGTCTAAACGAACTCTTGGTCCATGTCTGGAGGTCTTGGTTTTGGTTTTATGTGAATTTGTGTGTTTTAGGAATTTTGGAATTCAAAAGTTTTAATTTGTTTGACATTTATGATTGGAGCCTTGGAGTGAAAATCAAATTATGCCATTAGCTCTGAAATATCGAGTCTAGATTAGATGAGTTGTTTGTTCAGGCTTCAGGACAACAAAGTTTATTTTTAGTACCCGGATGGAAATTTGGAAATTTTGGCATAGAGTTAACTTTAGTTACCATTTCATTGTCTGAACTGTTAAGTCCAGAATGTCATTTTCATGCAGGTAAAATATTTAGTTTGTGTTCATCATATTTTGAATGCATTTCGAGCATTATTTTAGTGATTAATTTTTTTAGTTGTTGCACAATTGCTGGTGCACAACTATTTTACTTTTTTCATCGCATCCCCATTTCGTGTGAGCGCAATGAAGGGTTTAATTAGCCTTCACAATCACAATTGAAGTGTCCCTGTCTCCCTCTCCTTTGGGATCACAACATACAATGCAAAAGATTGCATCCATCTAGTCCAAGCTTTGTAATCGCGAGCCTAAGCCATGCGGTCGCAAAGAACAAGCCTTTAGAAGGTATAAATACCTGTAAGCACAAAATTTCAGCCCATTTATTCAACTCTCTAATTTCAAACACTCAAAATCCTCCATTGAAAATTCTTGGGGTTTTGCATTCGATAGTTGGTGATGTTGGAATCAACATTTCTTTTGTTATTCTTCAATTATTAGTAAGTTTCCTCTTAAATTTCACCAAATTTCATCCAAGATTTCTTAGATTCTAAAAGTTTGTTCTTCACTTTAATTCATTTATTTTAGCTCTTCTTAGCTCTAATTTTGGGTATGATCCCTACGATGTGGAGAATCTTTTGGTACCTTTTGTTCAGAGTTTCAAGTTCGCGAGCCTATAGGCCTGTTTTGACTTAGAATTTTACTTTGATTATGATTATAGCATTAAGGGTACTATTTGACTCATATTAACTCTAGATTATTGTTTTTCTAGTTTTGTGATCATTTGGAATTGATGCATTTTTAGAGCTGTTGGAGCTATCTGAGCTACTTTCTCTAGTATTTGCGAGCTTATCTTCGAACGCTAGGTTGGATATGCTTATTGATCTTAGACTTGGATTATATGGGTAATAATTATAGTAATTATACATCCTTGGGTTGGGTTTCTTAGATTTGGTAACCCTATCCATTTCATTAGTTCACTTCTTAGTTATGCTTTGGTATTGTATTTGTGATTATAACTTACCCTATGACCCTACATGGTATTGATTGAATCTAGAACATAGATTTTAGAATTATTAAGAATGTCCATGAGTTTCGGACATTGAGTAGCTAGTTCTTGGTTGATGTAGTATTTGAGCCTATCTAGGACCGGAAGGACTTGTTTGGGCTACTTTTTTGTGTTCGAGCATATCATCATCATAAAACTATTTTTATGTATTGGTTTCTACTATTTTATGACCAAGTTCTCAACGTCACTAATTTTGAAACCTTGCATGGAATTATGGGCTCATTTTTAGTATTATGAGATAAAAATGAGTATTAAATGATGATTTTACTAGATTTTTATGACAAAAGAGATAATGAAAATGTAACCATTTTTCTATATACTACTCGAGTTGGTGATGGTCAAGAATTACACATTAATGATTTATGCTAGTTTTAGACTCGGTGATACCCGAGGAACAATGTTGAGATCATTTGATTTAGACCCAGTAATGCCCAAGAATTCCTTCATACATTTATATATTGGTATTATCTTTTTAGTATGAGTATTGAGTTGGTATACAATGATGCCCTCCATTTACCTTGCAAATTTGGGCTAGTATGCAACCAGAGGAGGGGGATGCGGGGGGGTAGCGGTATACTGGGGAAGTCTTTCCATGAGTCCTATGTGTTGGATCTACGGATATCATAGGAGAAGCATACAGATTTTTTTTCTAGCATCATATCATATTACTATTCATATTCTATCCTTGAGTGTTGTTTTCTAGTTGTAATCTCTGGTCATATGGAGACCTGAGAGTTCGCATCACTTATTTGTATCCCTCGATCGTATGGGAGTCCATGGGATTTTCCTTTACTTATTATTATACTGATTTTTGGGTATTGGTTGGATATGGTTGTTGGGTTCCCTTTCATACTTCACTTATTTCTATACTTATATGTAGTTGTTCCTTCCTTCCCTTCCCTTTATATGAGGTTATCTGTATACCACTATTTTTATGGTATTTATTTATATCCTATTAGTTGAGCATGGATTTAGGTACATTCTCCCTTTGTTTGAATGAATATTCTCTATCGTTAGCTAGTTTTCAAGGATATCTACTAGTCTTTAGCCTGTTAACTAGTTCTCTATATATGCTCTACTTGTTGACTTCTGTAACCTATTTTTTCTTATCTATTTATTTACTTCTTTTATTTATATATGGTCCCAAGTCGGTCAATGATGCCTATTGGGTACCATATTTCTTTGGCTATTCGGTACTCATACTACACTTCTGCATCTTTTGGTGCAGATTTTAGTACCAGTGTCCACGTTGATTCTTTAGATCATGCTGATTATCCACATCTAAGGTAAATGATGGATCCTGACATTTGGAGTTTGCTTTATGTTTTCTATCTCTTTCTTTTATTGATAGTTGTATTCAAGACAGATATTGTATTTACTTTAAGACTTGTATTTATTTCTAGTTGATCTTGTACTAGATACCAGTTTTTGGATTTAATTTCATCGTATTATACTTTTGCTTACCCCTTTACCTCTCATTTATATTTTATCTGCCACTTTAGTATGATCTTGAATTTCACAAAGTAAAGATGAATAATGTAAAGTCTTGAATTATTCACTCAAAACTATGAGTGAATATGTCCAAAACAATGGTAATAGTGTATAACAAAAATATAAAACTTAATTAAAGTATTTATAGACTTTGGGATACTAATCCTACAAAAACTAAGAAAACAATGTTGGCGACCCAACCTACGGACCGAGGGTTACATCCCATGGACCTTAGTCTTCTTCGCATGTGTCTCATGTTTTGGACTAGATTTCTAAGCTTCAGGATCCATCTCAAGGTATCGAAAAGAATGACCCGTAGTGCACACTCTATGGTCAGTGTTGTTGATCCGTCATCTGATCCTCAGATCTTCACCTTTACAGGTTCTAATCAAAGATTTATAGTCTCGTCCATTATGTTGACTTCACAGAACCGTCCTGTAATTCATGGAGTACACTTTTCATATCCTAGAGATCAGGACTTTACTCTAGGAACTGGCAACATGAGTCGTTATGTTAACCTCACTATCTGTGGTTTGAGTCCTTATTCCAATCCTTCAAAAACACCACCTTTAGCACTCGATGTTCAATAGTATGGTCTATGGTCATGATACCACGAACTGTATTGTGGCACATGATGTCACATATTAGAAGAACTATACAAAAATACTCTAAGTGGTCCCTGAACATTATTTCCCTACAAAAGACATAAAAATAAATTATATACACATAAACATACTTAAAAACAATATAAAAAAATCCATATTCATAAGCGTCAAAAGTGTCATAAATTAGATATACATCAGTTGTTATGTATTTTTCCCTATTATAGAGGCTTTAGTATTAAAATTTTTGACTTTAGTCATCATTCTGTGAAAACAAACTCATAATCAAATTCAATAATTTTGTTAGTTCCAGATTATGAATTTTGGTCTAATAGACTTGTGGTTCAAGTATGGGAGCTTTGGTTTTGAGATTGTGATATTTTATGTGTTTTATATTGTCTAAGTGGAACTTAGGTGGTCATTTTGTGATTAGAGTCTTAGATTAAAAATCCAACTGTGCCATTAGCTTCAGAATGTCGAGTTTGGGTTAGTTAAGTTGTTCATTCGGGCTTTTGACCAATCAGGCTCATTTTTAGTACTCCGTTGGAAGGTTTGTTATTTTGGTAGAGTTGACCTTGGTCAACTTTTTTCCAAGATGACCTCATATTGGAATTTAGTCTACACCGTTGATTCTGGAATATTTTTACCATGCAATTAGCATATTCAATTATGTCTATCATACACCGTTTGGACCTAAAGGCCCAAAATCTTCTTGTAAATTATTGCAGATTTTTAGAATTTAGTGCTGCTGAACTTTGTTTAGCGCGATCACAGTCAAAGGGATTGATTGCGCCAATTTGCCAATTTGTCATTTAGAGAAATTGTGTTTCCCAACATTGATACTGTTGAATACTTACCTCCCCCTTTAGCACGTAGCGCTCCCTAGTGCCAATGGCTCCAATTCAGCCCCAGACTATTTAGCGCGATCGCGCCATCAGGGTGTCTTCGTCGCTAAATCACCCCTGAACCATTACTTTAGTGTGACTTCTCTCTTGTACACCGATAGTTCTATTTATTTTTCGATCATGTAGCGCGATTGCGCTGGTGGTTGGTACCTACTATATAAGGCTGAAATCCTAAATTTTAGACAGTTTCTTTATCTTTTCTCTTTTTCAACACTTTAAAACCTCCATTAAAGTTCTTGGGTCTTTGCACTAGCTATTGGGTGACTTTAAAAACTTAATTTCTTCAAGCATTACTCATTTATTGGTAAGTTTCCACTTTAATTTCTTTAAAATTTCACCTTGAAACCTCATGTGTTTGGTTACCTTGAGGGGTTATTGTATGTGGGTTGCAGGTGACCGGAGGAGGGGTATATTTAGGAGTAGTGGTATACTGTTTGCATCCTTCTCTGTGGTCTTACATGAATGACTTGCAGGTCAGGGTAGGAGCGTACGAATTTGTTTTACCATTATTGTGTCGTATTATCTTGCATATCTTGTTTGTGATTGTTGTTTGTTGTTTGTATTCTCTAGGAGAATATGGTACCGAAAGGTTTACATTTATCCTTGTGTGTTTATTTATTTATTTACTTACCTTCTCTATTAATATTCACTACGGTTGGTTAATTAGATCTTGCAGGATCTCTCTCATGGTTATTAGCTAGACTTTATGGGATCCTTTTACTTGTTCATTTGCTATATCTTATCGGTTTTCCCTTCTATGTTTTTTTATATCTATTTTACTTAGACCATCTTTCTATTTCAGTTAATTGAGGTTACCAAAATATCATTATATCTATTAATTATTTGCATCTATTATTAGTTGAGCATGGATTCGAGTACGTCCTTTCACTTGTTCTCTCAGATCTTCCTTGTCATAGCTAGTATCTAGAATATATTACTTGTCTTTATCATGTTTCCTATTTTTCTATATTTGTGATCTTTTTTTTACTTCTGTGACTTATTTTCCTTATTTTTTTACTTATTGCATTTACTTCTTATATATTCCTGAGTGGCTTATGGTGTGTATTGGGTACCAGTTTCTCTTTTACTCATACTACACTCTGCATCTTCTAGTGCAGATTTAGGTACAAGTGGTCCACGCTGATTCAGGATTCGTGCTTAGATCTAGTTGTTGAGGTAGATGATGGGTTCTGGCATACGAAGTATATCTTTTACCTTTTCTCATATCTGGTTTCTATTATTATTCCGAGACAATTATTGTATTCCTATGTCTGACATAATACTCTTGTTTTTAGTGGCTCATTGTATGTGGATATTAGGTTTTAGGGGTATTTTTTAGTTATTACATACTCTGCTTATCCCTATCCCTTACTTATATCTTATTTTCCAACTTAGTTTGTTATTCTTACTTACTTGTTTTGCAGTTCTCCTACGATGGTATGTAGGTGCCTCATGACTTGAGAAATCAGGTCATGATAAATTGATATCAAAGCACTAGGTTCGCCGATATCCTTAATACATGAGCCATTGACTTGTAGAGTCTTGCAGATCAAGTATGGAAATGTATATATCTTATCATCAATAGGCTACAGAGATAGCCTTAGGAATTCATTCTTTTTACCTCCTACATCAAGCGTACATCGTAGTTGGTCTCTTGAAATCTCATTGCTTCTGTTTCACTTTTTCGGAGATGACACGTACGCGATCTTTAGAAGTTATCGTAGATAAGGAGCCTGTTGTATTACCAGTTAGGGAAGGTGGTGATAGTCTAGGTCAAGGACTTTCTAGAGGAATGGAACTTGATAGAGTTTTATCTCCTATATGAACTTCTGAAAGGATTGTGATCCAGTACCAGGTCAGTAGTCATTAAGGGTACATAGACCAGCTACATTCTCTCATATACCTTCATTGATTCCAACCTTGTCACCTATAATGAGTGGTTTCTTAATGCATTTCTTGGATATGTAGGATCAGCCGATAGATGGAGTACTGACTTCATCCCCGGCTTCTTTTATCCTAGGTATGCCATC
>JBDJHY010218724.1:0-11250 GCA_039654485.1 Withania somnifera | reverse complement strand
TTTTAAAACATTGATTACAATCCACATTCTAACTCGATTTATTTTTTATTATTTCGATTTGATTTTACAAATCAAATTATTCGAATTTAAATTTTCAACAAATAATCACTATTTAAACCGAAAATTGGAGCAAACATAACAAAAACTAACAATAAAATTTATCTGAGAAATATCAAAGTGAGGGAGTGAAATGTTGAGAATTTAGGAGTGAATCGAGAGAATTTAAGAATGAAAAACGAATAGAGAGGTTTGTTCCATAGAAAATAGCGAGCCATTAGTTTCATAGAGAATAGAGAGCTTTGTTCTGTAGGTTTGTTTTACAGAAAGAGAGGCGTATTTAGTTTATACTTTTTTAATTAGGTCTTTAATAATGTTGTAGAGGTAAAAAAAACAGAGAATAGAAGACCTTACGCTTATATTTATCACCTCTATTATAAGTTATATATATATAATTGACTCGAATTGTAAATACACCAAATCATATTCGGTTTGAGAAATTATAATATTTTAAATTAAATTCGTAATTTAATTTGAATTGTATAATTCAAATTGTGTCACATCGATTTGGATATTCGAATTGATTCGATTTGGACCCAATCCTAGTTATAACCACTAATTGCAATCACTATTAGTGTCAACCATTATTTTCAATCGCTACTACACCTACCACCTCCACAATTATAATTATACCCATTATTATCATCATCGTCACCGCCACCTCCGCTATTACCACCACTGCGATCAATCCCTACTACTAAGTACCTCCATCAACACAATTAGCACTGCCACCAACACATCGTTAATCATCACATTTTTTTCAGCACCATCATCAACATCGGTAACTACTAAAATTAATCAACTTCATCATCACTATCACTTCAACCGCCACCATTACACCAGTCACTAGAATGCCAATTAACCTTTACAATCACAATTATCATCACCACCATTACTAAGTACTAACACCAACCATTACCACACTACGTACAAACCGTCTCAACCATTATTACCAAACATAATATTCATTTCTTAATCAAATAATGCAACGTTAATTTACTAGTGAAATCTCTTATGTAGAGTTTGTAGATCAGTAAATGCAGATTTTACCCAAGTATCTTTTTAGGTTACAAATATAAATTTTGATGGACAATCGACTCAAAAGAAACATATTTTTTAAAAATATTAGAAGGATTGAAACCCGCAACGTGAACTAAATTTGAACAACATTCACCACTAAACAACAACAATGATTGCATTTTATTACACTTATAATTTTAAATATTTAATTATTTTTTATTTAAATTATATATTTATTATATTTATAAATAAATAAATGTCTATGCTTAAATATTAAAAAATAAATAATTTTAATCATTCAATATTCAATTGTAAAAAAAATATTTTAGTCATTCAAATTCAAAACTTTTAAACTTAAATGAAAAACAAATGAGGTGTTAGGCAAAATAGCATTCCTGACCCTATCTCTCCCTTTACTCTTTACTGCTCGCGACCCTCCTTTTGCCCACACCCCACACCGCGTCGCCCAAACCACACATGTCCTTCCCCTCCCCGTCCCCACCCCCCCCCCCGCTCCCTCAAGCTTTCACAAACAAACAGCTACTTATCTCTCCAGTCTATAGTTTTAAGACCCACAAGAATTGAAAATTAAGAGTTAAGGAGTATTAATTTTTTCTTGGTATTGTAAGCTTTTCTCGTTTTTCTTTCTTTAATTTCTCACTGGGCTGTTGTATGAATGGATATATAGTATATACGGGGATGCTTAATTTTTATTCTATGTTTTTGCTTGACTTTTCAGATGCGCAAACACGTTTTTTTAATCGTCCGGTGTACTGTGACTGTTTTGGATGGTCGAAATCATTTTCAAATGAGATTCCAGTGGTGTGTATGGTGGTCTCAAGGTGAAATTGAAGTGGGTGGTGAGGGTTAAAAGTATTATGTTTCTATCGGTAAATATGGTAAAATTGGGAGGAGATTGTATATAAAAGAGTGTGTGAAATTGGTGAGTGTAGTGAATTGAGGGTGTGCAGATGGAGGAATTAATGCAATACAAAAATGATCTATGAGGGAGTTTAACTGTGTGTTAGTGGAATTAATGTGATGTTTTTGTGTGTATGTGTGAGTGACGGTGTTTTCCGCTGAGGTGTAATACACTTTGGTATATTAGAGGTGAGCTTGCTTGATACAATCATTTAGCTAATACAAATATATTACGGTATATTTTTGGTGAACTTTCTTGATACAGTCCTTTAGTTAATACAAATACATTTAAATAAATGTACATATGAAATTGTTTCATTCTATTATATATAAATATAAGAATATCATTTAATATAATGTATTATTTGGTTGATTGTATAATAAATTTATACAAATGAAGGTGAAATTATAAAATACAACTAAGGAAAAAGAAGAAAAAGATATAAAAATACAAAGAGAGAGAGGGGGTAAAAATATAAAATGTAAAAAAAGAGAAAAGTATAAAAAAATACAAAAAGGAAGAAAAGGATGAGAAAATACAAAATAGAAAAAGAAAAGAGAAAAGGTAAACATACTAAAAGAAAATGATGAAAATACAAAAAAAGAGAAGAGAAGAGAAGAGAAGAGAAGAGAAGAGAAGAGAGAGAGAAAAAACGAGTGATAAATCTTGAAAGATCACCAGCAACTCTACTAATAAATTTACCTTGTAATTATGAATGACAGTAATGGATTTAGAATAAGCAGCAGCAAAACAGAGCCCCGAGTGGTCCCCGGTAATTCTTCGATGCTTAAGTTAGCAAAAAGCTTTTAAAGAGTATATGAATATTTTTTGTAAATAGTATTATGATCATATTTTTGCCTTCCAGCTTTTCTAATTATTATACATGTCTCTTGTAACTGCCACTTTAATGGGCGCTGAAATCATGGAGTAACCTCCGTCGTGGTTATTGCCACTTTTAAATGCATTAATAGCAATCACAACCATTATTTAATGGTATCCACAATAGTTATCTAACTGTTGATAATAATTATCTAAAATAGTAATTATCCAATATAGTAATTATCTAATTACCATTATTCTACACTAGTCCCCCCTCCGAAAGTCGAGATACGTGTTTACACCACTAGACTGAATCACATAGAATATATCTGTGCTAAATTTTTTTTACGTTATTGGTCGAGACGTCTCCTCACTCTGGCTGAGATTTTTATCCCTTTTAGGTGATTGCCGAGATTATTCTTTGCAGTTCAAGATGTGTCGGGGTAATAGATGCCGAGGTGAACTATGCATTTGTTATGAAATTACTTCGGCATGCTTCCCTCTAAGGCGATTTGACCGAGGTCTCCATTTGTTACCTGGCGTCATTTTCGATACCATTCGTATGAGATGGATAGGTTTTCTTGGTGGTAAGTTCGCCGAGGTCAATATAATGTACGAGTTTTGTACCCTTGATCTGAAGTCAACATTCTGCATTGAGTAGCTTTTATTGTCAAAAGGGAGGGGATTTCACCTTGTCTGGTTTTTTCGCCTTTTTATTTTTGTCGTTTCGATTCGTTTCCCCCTTTTCCTTACACGTGTCATGAATCCCTCGATTGACCCGCCCTTTCTGATTCTTTTGTACCTGGGTAACATGCGATATTCAATGTACCGTCGTTTTATAACGCCATCATTATGATTATTTCTTTTTCCCATTTATTTGTCATAAATGGGTATTTTGAAATTATAATTTTAGGCTATATCTTCATGTTCCGACTCTTCTTTCCGTCATTCTGCAACTTTTACTAAAAAAAATTCTCTTCTCTATTTCTTTCACAGCTTGGCTTCTTACCGCTTCCTTAATTTACCAGTAAGTATGTTTTCCCCTTATGTTTCTCCTTCTTCTAGTAGGTGTGAAGTAGAGGTCTATCATGTAGGTAGCAATGACCCTGACTTCTTGACTCTAACCATGCCCTAAAATTTCTTTGATGACCATTACTTGTTGGTCCAAAGAACCACAAGTAGTTTGTCTGTAGATACTGTATTGTGTTTTTTAAGGGAATGTCATTTCCCATCTAACTTTGAATTTACCATTCCTCGCCCCTGTAACAGGGTTTGTCTACCCCCCATAGGGTATTGCTCTATGTATTAAAAATATATTATAGCGGGATTACGTTTTCCCCCATTCCCCTTGTTAACTAACCTATTGTCATGTTACAATTTAACCCTCGCGCAATTGGCCCCTAACGCCATGCGAATATTATATGGGTTCCAAATTTCTTGTGCCAAAATAGATGTAGAACCCTCTGTAGATCTTTTTAGGAATTTTTTCTCAATAAAAAGCTTGGGATTTTCAAAGGAGTGGCATTTTTCTCCCCTACTCGTAATTTTAGGATTATAAACCCTTCAAAAAATGTCGAGCGGAAGGATACATTTTTTTTACTTCAAATTAAATGGCTCTCCCATTCCTTCAGAATGGTACGTGGCTTGGGTTAGGAATGATCCTATTTGAGAGGTAAATGTCCCCAGCCTCGACCTCGTTGACCAAATAGAACTGCATTGTTGTATTTTCGATGATGTGAATTTATTTAGGGACAAAATCAATATTTTTAACCCAACTACGAGGTTATCCAGGTGGTACAGTAAGATGAGGCCACCGAAGTAACTAGAGGTAGTTTATTAAGTCAGATTCACGTATATCTGAAGTGGATAACCATACTTGTTTTTTGTGCTAAAATTATGTATCTAACTTTTTTATACTGTTATAGTGGTTCAAATCAAGCTCGGAAAGAAGCCCAGACCAACCAGTTCCTCTGTTGGGTCGGCCAAAAAGGCAACTACTTCTAGCCCTCTCCTCATAATGGTGGTAACTGAAAAGGAGACTGCCCAAAGGCGGGTAAGAAGAGGAGCAACACATCTCAGGTGCCAGCTCCTAAAAGACAGAAAGCTGCCGAGATAGTCCCAGTCGAGGACATTTCACTGGTTGGCCTCGAAAAAGTAAGCATACCTCTTAATTAGAAGTCTAAGCTTCATACTTGTATCTTCTCCCAGTACTAATTTATTTTTTTATTTTACAGATTTTGAAAAAAACTGGGTCTATTCATGGTGAGTTTTTCCTTAAAGAGGACTAAGATAAGGTGGAGCTCATGAAAGAATCAGCTCTCCACAAAGAGACTGAGGCCAATATGAAGGCCTCGGAGGAGAGAAGAAAAACCAAGGAGGAGAAACAAAAGGCCGCTGAAGTCGAGATCCAGCGATTGAAGAGTGAGTTCGTCGATCGGCAAGTAGAGTTTTTTGAAGTGCTATTTGAGAAGGTCACTCTAACTAATACCTTCTCCCAGTACTAATTTATTTTTTATTTTACAGATTTTGAAAAAAAAAACTGGGTCTATTCATGGCGAGTTTGTCCTTAAAGAGGACTAAGATAAGGTGGAGCTCATGAAAGAACCAGCTCTCCGCAAAGAGACTGAGGCCAATCTGAAGGCCTCGGAGGAGAGAAGAAAAACCACGGAGGAGAAACAAAAGGCCGCTGAAGTCGAGATCCAGCGATTGAAGAGTGAGTTCGTCGATCGGCAAGGAGAGTTTTTCGAAGTGCTATTTGAGAAGGTCACTCTAACTAATACCTTCTCAAAATATGTATCATCCATGAGCCAGGTTTTCCTCACAGCCAACCGTACAATGGTTCTGGATGAGGTTGTTGAGGAGTTCCCAGACCTCCCTCTCCAAGAAGAAAGGTTTGGATATGATGGGGGAGCTTAGGTCGTGTGGCTTCAATCCCCTACCGAGCTAGAGCCTACCTCGGTCATAGATCAGGTCGGGGGCATTAGATAGATGATTTTGTACATTTTTTTTATTTTTTTTAACTTCAGCTTCTTGGCCTTTCCTGTTAATGAAATATAATTGTTTTTTCTAATGTACTCTGACTTCAGTTTATATTCATTAATCCTATCAAATTTAATTTTAATTTTTAGCAAATCATACTTTATACACTTGAGCAAGTGGAAAGAGAAAATGCCACTCTCAGAACTTCGCTCCTTAGCTTTCGAAGGCTCCTACATAAGAAAATAAGGAGCTTCTCAACGAGAATAAATTTATTCAATACTTACGATCTCGTCTATCCAATAATACCGAGTTCCAAGGCTTGATAAAGAAGTTAAAGCTTTCTAGTGAAGAGAGGAAGCAACTCAGGGGGGGGGAAATAAGATGATCTCCCATAAGCTTGAAGACTTACGGGGGGATATTCGTAAGCTCGTGGATAGTTTTGAGAAGACCATTGCATACTGGAGATCGAAGACAGAACAGTACAAGATGGACTTTAACATTCGTGAGGCCGAGGTGAATCGCCTCTGAGATCAAAATACGGGAATACGAATGTATAGTATTTGACGAGGTTGAGGATTGGGTTCGTCAGCTAACTGCTACTCTTAAGAGTATTGCTTCCAGCTACGGAGAGGGTTCTCCGAATTACAAGACAAAATAAGGCCATCTTGGACCATATACTGGTCATGTATGACGATGTGAAGAAGAGACCCCAAAGTTTTCGAGTTCACATGCAGGCTAGCACAAGCTAGCCAAACTCCTCCTCAATTATCCCATCTTCGGACATTGTACCTGTAAAAGGTAGAAAGGGACGAGGTAGACCAACTCGGGACCGACAAGGTCGTAGGAGTTAGGATATTTTAAAAGTAGTCAATATACTGGTCGTTAAAAACTCTAATATGTAAAAATTATTCTACGTAAATAAATGTATCTATGTTATTGAACCGATCTTCAATGAAATTAGTTTCTCATATTTCTTATTTGTGACCATGACTCTGGCCCAAATTTTCGGCATAGACTAACTGTATGCATTTTTTTACAGCGACACTTGGCCAAACTGAACTTTCGTATTCAAGGTCGATTTATTTGAATTAGTATCGGTAATTCACCGAACTGAATATTTCCAAAGGAAGCGGTATTTTGCTGAACCGAACTTCCACATTCGAAAGTCGATTTAATATTTATTAATATGACAATTCGCCGAGCTGAATATTTTTAAAAAGACAGCGCTTAGACGAACCGTACTTTTATACTCGAAGTCCGTTTATTATGTATGAGTAGCGGCAATTTGCCAAACTGAATACCCCAAAGGGGTGCGATTTATAATCTCGGCCTTTTCTGTTAAGATGCCTAGCCCATCTTAGGTCAGGCTCAATCCATGAACATAGATTAGTTAGAGAAAAATGATAATTATAAGAAATAAATGTAAGTTAAAAAAATTACAATTTTACTGATAGAACCTTCGTAAATTGCCTACATGCCAAGTTCTTGGTAATTCACTACCATCTAATCTTGCCAATTTATAGCTACCTGATTTGTAAGCTTTAACAAACTGATATAGGCCTTCCCAGTTTGCCTGAAGTTTCCTAAATTTTTCAGCTAGACTAGATTTATTTCATCTCAGGACATACTTGCTCAGGCTAAATTGGGTATTTTGTACCTTATCATTGTAATATTTAGCCATAGCCTACTTGTATTTGGTCTCAAAAATAGCAGTCATTTCTCTCCTATCCTCTAAGAGGTCGGGATTCATCCTGAGATTTTCTTTATTCCTTTACTCAACATAGTGTAATGACCTCGGGCTGGGTACTCCTATCTCGGCCTAAATTACTACCTCCTTTCCGTACATGAAGATAAATGGGGTTTCCCTATTGGGTGTTCTTGGGGTCACCTTATACGACCATAGAACATGAGATAAGTTTACTAGCCAGTCTCTCTTTGCTTTATCTAGCTTCATTTCCAAGCCTTGCAACAATGTCCTGTTTGTGACCTCTACTTGACCATTTGCATAGGGGTGTGCTACCAAAGTAAATTGTTAAGTGATTTGCATTTCTTTGCACCAAGATTTAAACGGATCATCTGCAAATTACTTTTCATTATCTGAGATGATCTTCTTCAGTATTCCATACTGGCAAACAGTGTTCTTCCAAATGAAGTTTAGAATCTTTTTTCCCTGTAATCGTGGCAAAAGGTTCTACCTCTAGCAATTTTGTGAAGTAGTCTATGGCCACTAGAAAAAATTTCACCCTTCCTGCGGCTTCAGGAAATGGACCTACAATATCAATCCCCAATTGAGTGAATGGCCACGCACTCTGCACTGAGACTAAGTCCATCTGAGCTCGTCATATTACCAGTGCATGGAATTGTCCCTTTGAACACTTCTGGATGAAGTCATGTGCTTCTTGAAAAAAAGTGGGCCAGTAATAGCCCCACCTTAGAATCTTTTTTTCCAATCCTCTGCACCTAAGTGGCTACCACATGAGCCCTCATGAATCTCCAAAATTATGTAATTGGCTTGAATGGGCCCAACATACCTTAGTAGTGGTCGTAAAAAGGATCTTTTGTAAAGGACTCTGTCTTCTAAAACATATCGAGGTTATTCGAGCTGATGTTTCCTTGCCTCAGCCATTTCAAGTGGGGTTTCACCCGAAGTAAGGTATCTTTTTATTAGGGTCATTCAGTTGTCGTTCATCTCTTCCACCACAGAGACTTTGACTTCATATATGCTATGTTGGCAAACTTTTTTGACCAATACTTGGTATCCTTTCTTTTCTTTTGATGAGGATGCCTATTTTCTAAGCACATCAGCTCACTTATTTTTATCTCAGGGAACTTTGGTTATCTAAAAATAGGAATCCAAACCCTTCAATATCTCCAGCTGGGTGTTTTTTTTTCTCGTAAAAACCTGTTACTTGCTTGACTATGAGTTGGGAATCACTGAAAACTGAGAATGACTCCACCTTCATTTGATGAACCAGGCGTAGGACTGTTATCAATGCTTCGTATTCTATCATGTTATTTATCATTTTAAAAGTAAAACATAATGCATATGTCACCTCAGTCCCCTCAGGACTTCTGAAAAGGATTCCATCCCTACTACAGTCTTTACTGGAGGCTCTATCAACATGCATGAAGCAACAGTCACTTGGCATCTTTGATTTTTCATTTATCACTACCTTCTTCATAGAAAGTTTCGTGGTCTCTAAGGTGGATCCATGCATTTCCACCAAAAAGTTTGCTAGAGCTTGACCTTTGACTGCTTTTTGAGGTTGGAAATCAATTTCATGGTCTCTGAGCTTAACTGCCCATTTCATCAATCACCCTAAGGCTTCAGGCTATAAAAGTACCTACTTTAAGGGAACATCGGTTAACACACAAATGGGGTATGCTTAGAAGTAGGGGAAAAGTCTACAAGTCATAGTTATTAATGCCAACACCAGCTTTTCAGTTGGTAAATATCTCACTTTGGCTCCATACATAGCTCTACTAATAAAATAGATTAGTTTTTGCGTTCCCTTATCATCCTTGACTAGAACGACACTCACAACTTCTCCAACTACCGCTAGATACATGTAAAGTATTTCTCCTTGATATGGTACAAATAGTACAGGAAAACTCATCATATATTGTTTTAGGTCCTCGAAGGCCTTTTAGCAATCGTCTGTCCGCGGATTGGTTTGCCCTTTTTAAGAATCGAAAGAACGACAACTATTTCTCCGTTGATTTAGACAAAAAGGGACTTAACAATGCTAAGCACCCTGCCAGTTTCTGTACATATTTTAGGCACCTGGAGATTTCATCTTAGCTACCACTTTCACCTTTGAAGGGTTCACACTCAACCCTTTCTTGGATATGACATACCCTAGGAATTTACCTGAGCTGTAGAGTTTTTTGCCCAAAATATTTTTTCTGGGTTGTAGGAAGTTGTGCCTATTTTCTTTCTTGGGCCAGGCCCATGCAGCAGCATGGGTAAGGACCCAGATGTATATATATACCTATGTGCCAATTGTGTTCTTGAAACTTTTAGATCTTTTCCCCAACTTCCTTTCTCTGACTTTCCCTGTCCAACCTACTGTCGATTAAGACTAAGATCAAATTTAAGGGTAGTCCATCCCCAAGCCCACTATTGCCTTGCCTTTTTGCTGGTAAGCCTCTCCTTCATTTTTCATAGAAATGGTAGCTATTCACCATTGTTAAGAGCTTGGATAAGTTTAGATGTCATTTCTTATTTTAGATTTGGCTGAGTATAGCTTTCATTCCTTTCTAGAGTTGTTTGAGTATATTTTCTTTATCTGAAATTTCCTGTTGGTTATAAATCTATCCACGAGTTTTAGCCTGTAGCTGTTTAATCGTTATCTTCCCAGTTAGTTGTGGTTCAATTCCTTAGTTCTAGCATGCAGATGTTTTATAGATTCTTTTGGATTCAAATCATGAGTCCTAGCATATAGATGTTTTGCAGGTGTTTTATGGATGTTGTATGGTTCAATTCATGAGTTCCAATACCCTTTATCCCAATTGGATTATGTGCAATTCCTAATTTCTAGTTGGTAAATGCTTTATATTGTGTTTTACCACCCCTAATGCATTCTAGGTTTGTTAGATTTAGGGGCTCCTAATACTCGTTTAAGACCCTTAGAGTTTTCCTCGGGGTTGCTGTAGATCACTAAATGCCCCGATGCCCCTTGGTCTCCTTGACAAGGTAGTCTTGGCTATGCAACTCCAGCGCCCCGAGGTCTCCTTGATGAGGTCTTTTTAGTGAGGCCACCTTGGCGAGGCCGCCTTGGTGAGGCTGCGGAGAAGTAACGCTAGTACCCTAAGGTTGCCTTGACGAGGTCATTTTTGCGAGGCCACCTTAGTGAGGCCATCTTGGCAAGGTAACACCAGTTCCCCAAGGTTTCCTTAATGAGGTCGTCTTGGCAAGGTCACCTTCGTGAGGCTGCCTTAGCATAGTAACACAAGCGCCCTAAAATCATCTTAAGTATGTCGTCTTGGAAAGACTTTTTGGTGATGTTACGCTAGCACCCTAAGGTTGCCTTGACGAGGTCGTCTAGGTGAGGTTATCTTGGTGAGGTTCACCATTCCTTATTTAGATTTCAATAGACTGCTTACGCCCCTTGTTCTTGCTTTAGGATGTAAGGTCACCTCTATGAGGTCACCTCGACAGGCACCACCCCAGCAGCCCCTGCCCTCAAGCTAGGGCCTCACCCTTTTATCTCAGCTCGTTGTCCTTTCTTTATCAGTCTCCCCTTGAGAATATTTTTGGACCATGAGTCCCTGAGCTGAGGGCTATGCGCTCGTGGTTTAGTTGTATTTCCAAGATGCAGGCCCCACTTCCTACCTTAGTTTCTAGTGTGATATGGGTTTTCTTATTCATACTTTGATCTCAAAACTCATCACTTGTATAGTTTTAGGGGACATCGATCGTGTTGGAGCTTTAGGTCCACCGTGTGTGCACT
>JBDJHY010218713.1:0-11250 GCA_039654485.1 Withania somnifera | reverse complement strand
TGATTTGAGGAGAACTTGTTCGTTTGATACTCATGAAATACCCTAAGCTTACCTAAACTCCACTTTCCAAATACATGACCACTCTTCCCAAGTGAACCAAGTTCACTTCTCTTATTTCCACAACCACACCTCCAACTACAAAGGTCTCACTCTTTTATGGGAACCTAATCCTTGAACCATGAATCTCCACAAAGAGTATCACATGCATCTTGGCATGTACCCTATCAACTACCAAGCCTAGACTTGTCCCAAACTTATCATGAGAACTAATAACACAATCCTATCTTTAATAATATTGGTGATGAGTATGACATTATTGGTGAAGAGTGTAGAGAATCTGAAGGGTATGAAGGTCATGTTGTAACAAATAGATTGGAGGTAATCTTGATATACCTTATTTGCTTATTCCACCCAATGTTCGATGCTATGAACGTCATATTAGTGGAATTAAGGTGGAAGAATATCCTCACAAGCGGTTAAAGGTGACCTTTTGTGATGGACCTTGTGCTATTATTGTTCCTACAAAGGAAGCGGAGGAGCCTAAGGAAGAACGTGTTGATAAGTACTCAACCGAAGAGTTGGGACAATTGGAGGTTGACATCTATCTTTTTTGTAAAAGGTTATGAAGGACCTCTATCAAGAGTAGTGTGATCCTAGCATAAAACTATTCCATGTACGATGCAAGATATTAGACCTGGTATGTTCCTTGGTTATTGATAGTAGGAGTAGTGTGAATGTTGTTAGTCATCACTTGGTAGAGGGTTTAATACTTCCCACTCAACCTTATCCCAATCATTACGAACTCAAATGGTTTCCTTGGCTCAATAATAGTTATGAAGTCGAAGTAACCAAGCAAGCGAGCTTGAAGTTGAGCATTTATAAGTATCGAGAGGAGATATTATATGATATAGTACCAATGCGATATTATTATGTGTTGTTTGGGTTACCATGGTTTGTAGAGAGGTGTGCCAATTTTCATAATATGCCCAATAAGTACTCCTTTGTATTTTAAGGGTGCACGATTAAAATTACATCCTTGACACCCAATTTTGTGAAGGAGGACTATGATATCATGAGGAGACTCCGAAAAGAAAATTTGGAACAAATTATTGAGGGAGTAGATGAGGAGTCACTCTTTGTGAAATGAAGGAAGAGTTATTTCTAGAGCATGAGATGTTGAGGGATGATGGAACCGACATACATTGTAAACCCTTGAGGAAAACTAACCGGGAAACTAGCACTTTGCCTAGTTCCTATTATCTTATTTTGCAGGGTAATAAAGAGTTGAATCTTAAAGGTGAGATCCAATAGATTCTTCTCCATCATGAAATGGAAATTCCAACAAGTCTCTTGTCTATGGAGTCCTAACTTGAAGTGAATGTGATACCTCTATGCATGGAGAACCATGAGGTGCGTGAAAACAACAAGTTCTTCAAAGAAGATGATCTTGAAGGTAAAATAGCTACACCTAATATTCTTATTGCATTGAGAGCATATGATGATGTTTGAAATGTGAGTAGTAGCTTCCTATGTATAAAAATTTCCTTGTGTTGTGATGATGAGCCTATGTTTTGCAGTGACCATGATAGCACTTAGTTGCTAGTTGATCATACCGATATTGCAAGTGCACAAACATTAGTTGATCCTATAGATAACCGGGTTGATTCTTCTAGAGTTTATTTGTGTCCACTAATATTAATACTTGCCACTTGGAGTGGTCGACATCATGTGTCGAATTGAATTGCTTTTTGTTTATGATAGATAATGATGCTTGTGATAGTAACGACACACTAGTTGATTCTATGACCTGATTGTATTTTTCCCCAAGATCTATTTGGGTCCACCTAGTGTTGATGCTCATACTTTGAAAGAGACCACATTATCTAGTGAGTGTTTGAATTCATGGGGTGCGTTGGGACCTAATTCTTGACCCATACTCCTTGTTACACTCATGTGGATGGACAAGTTGAGTTTCTAAAATGGACTCTTAATATGGGTGCAATGAGTATGTTTCTCTATTATCTGTATGCATATGATGACTTATTGCCAAAATATTTCTTCTTGTATGTGACAATCAAGGCAAGTGTGACAACGTTCATGTGGGAATTAACACACCCATACACCTCTTTATTTGAGACCCTTAAGCCTAAGATGTTTGAACCATAAATGGTGGTTGTCACTTTGGTTTCGTGTTATGGGGAGGAGTTTCCTTACCACACTTATGTAGATAGGCAAGATGTTGAGATGCTTAGAGTGTGCCCATAAGTTGATGATTCATTCATGATGCTCTTTACTTGTGATGGCATATTCGGCATTGCACTCATATTACCACTTGCTATGTGTTTATGTCTTTACTTATTATTGCCATAGGGTTATGGTTCTCTTGCTTTCATTTGATTTACATGCACCAATGGGATGATACTTTTACCACTTTAACCCCAAAGTCCATTGTGAGAAAGATGTTTATGTTTTGCGGGGAAATCTGTTCATTAAAGTTTTGGATAGGAACTCCACTTTCCACACGTATGTGGTTATGCAAGGTGTTGAGGTCCGAGTATGCGGAAAAGTCTTTACTCCCTTAATAGTATTGGCAACTTGTGCAGGTATACTCGTTGGTCATTGGTATTATCTTTTGCCACGCATTATTGTACATGCCTTAGATTATTATAGCCATAGTGGTATACTAATATTAGATTCGAATACACCAATAGAGTGGTACTATTATCTGTATGACCAGGGAACTTTTGTGTGCATCATTTATTTTTGACTAATAGGTTGTAGTCATAAGGTGTTACTACATTCCATTTTCTTGAACCTTATGATAGTACACTTCTTAGTCATGGGTGTGACTTCTTGGCATGCAATTTTTTTCATACATATGTTCGGTCTTACCAAAGAAGTATCCAGTTTTTAATAGTGTACCCGCAAGTTGTTACCCCATTCATAATGTTAAATACTTGTGATGGCATACTTTCTTGCTACTTGAGTTACCTCTTGATGCTTGCTTGTGGCCCTAGTTGGCACATGGCCCATAGAGGTACATTTTTGTTCGTTCTTGATGTGCAAGCTTCGACAGAATAGTTCTTTTACCAATTTTACCCCGACATCTTTTGTGAGCAATATGATTTTGCTTGGAGGGAATCTTTCCTCTTTGGGGTATGCATTAGCTGATTATCTCATGATAGGTCTTGGGACTTGTATCCTTTGATCCTAGAGATGAGTTGGCTAACATTTGATTGCTTCCATTGCATTTCTTTCTTTGGTACTTCTTCTTGGTGGGTTAAGAGTATTTGCATGATGATGCTTGAGTTTGAGTTTATTTTTGCTAATCCTTGTTCTAACCCTCATAGTATGAGGAAAGTTTGGTTGTATCTTGTCCTTTACCCTATAGGTTATCTTTTGGATTCGAGGACGAATTTATTTCAAGAAGGAAAGGATGATAATGCCCAGAAAAGCACCAATTATGCTAGACCTATATTTCATAGTCTAGCCATGATGACCCAAGATATGGAGTCGATAGACGCACCAAAAGGAGCTTTTAAAATGCACGATCGAGAGCCAAAGAAGGCAAACCCGAACGTGGAAGATAGCTTGAAAAGCTTTGGAAGACAATCAGAGCTAATAGGAAGAGGCCCAATAGTATAAGTGCTAGTTTGACATTATGGGTCACTTTTGGGCTCAAGTGTAATAATGAAACTTAAACCTCTATAAATAGAGGGTCTTTCAAACCGTGGAGGGTCTTTGATCATTTGGAAGAAGAGATTTCTTTGTAAAAGCATTTGGCTTCCTAGTCTTAGCTTGTAGTTTAGCCATAGACATTATAGGTAGATAATCATTGTTCAAAGGCATCGTGTTTTATCGAACGTCAAGTTTATATGACTGATTGTTGTTTCGGAATTCTAGTGTTCCTGGTTGAATTTTATGTGGCTGATTATTGTTCTTCAATTATTGGTTGTTTGATCCATTTTTTTGTGCAATTAAGTTCAAAAAGTGTTTGGGATCAGCTAAATTAGAGGGAAAACACAAGTTAAAAAGGTACAAAAGGAATTATACAAAATGGAGAATTTTTGCATAAGGTCTAGGCAAACTGCCTAAGACAGCGAAGAGGGACTATGAAGGATGGCGGCCTGTCATGGGGTAAACTCCACTTATTGTTCTATGGCCTGATGGGCAGAGTCCATTACCTCGTTAGTTCCGAATTCATAAGTCCGATTTCGAAAGGGTACATTCGATACTGTAATGACCCTCATGGTTATTTATGATAACTACGCAACATTTTACATTCTTGAGTATTTCAGTAGTTGCCCTAAGTCATTTATGACTTACTGGGACTAGTAGTTTGGATGCCTAGCGAATCGATTGAGAAATATCTCAAATTACCTATTTTAAATCCTAAAGCTAAGAACTCATCGACCAAAGTCAACTTTCCTTCAATACGAGTTTAGAACTAAATTTATACAATTCTAGAAGCTCCAGAATGCTAAACAAAGTCAAGATTGACCTTAAGTTGGTGTTTCAGAGTTTTTATTTAAGATTTTTCCAATTTGTGGATTTTGGTTAAGTTTAAGGCCTAAAGTGGACCTTGAGTGGTATTTTGGTGTTCAAAGTGTCAGATTGGAAATTTGATGCTTCCATCAGCTCCAGAATGGTGATTTTAGGCTAGTGGAGGTGTTGGTTCATTTACCAGACTTGTCGTTGCAATTTTGAGGTGTTGGTGGGAATGTTATAGTTTAGCCAAATGGTTGACTTAGTCAACATTTTTACGAAACAATCTCTGATTCCAATTTTGACTGCAACATTGAGTCTAGAATGTGTTTTTATCTCAAAATACATATATGGTTTGTTGCTGTTGGACTCCATTTCAATTTCGTGCCTTTATTTAAAAATTCTACAGGTGTAGATTTTCTGCAATAAGCACGATCGCAGTAAAAAAAAATTTTAATTAGCACGATCACGCTAAAATAGCGTGAATGCACCCTATTGCGGCCAGTTAAAAATAGCAGAAACTCCATTTTTTTAGTTTATTTCTCAACCCCTTTTCTCAAAGTTTCCACTTTTCCTTATGCGATTCTTGCTGGGAAATTCCGTTAAAATTTATGGAAAAGCTTTAAATGATCCCCTACGTCTTTCCCCACTATTGGTAAGTCTTCTTCTCCATTTTAATCCTTGAAAATTAAAGCTTTATTTCTTTAATGACCCTAGTTGTGTAAACTCAAAATTCTCCAATTAATTCATGTATTATTGGATAAATTTTTGTCTCTTGAGTTTATTTCACTCCGTAGTATAGTTACTTTGTCGAATTTCACCGTTTAATTCCGTAAAGCTTGAATCTTTTACCCTTTTTTAATTAAATCTACTCGGGCTATTTTGAAGTCCTTTTCGCACTTTAATTGTGCTCAATTTTGGAGCAGGGGTTTCTAATGACGTTGGGATCCCCTTAGTAAATTTTATTTTCAATTTTGGCAAGCAGGGCCCGCAAGCTTGTTTAGGTCTAATTTTTGGCCTAGTCCGAAATTTAGTATAAATTATACCATTAGGGTTGTACTAAATATACAACACTTTGACGCAAGTTTTAGATCATATGGAGCACGTTCGATATCAGTCGTAGTACTATTTGTGAGATTACAATGCTTATTTGTTGGAGGACAGATAGGTTCCATGGGGCTATCTCTAGGCTTATAGCTTTAATAATCGTACTAAATAGCATTCGTCTGGTGGTTAGCTAGGTTGTATAGTAACCCTGTACCATTTTTTTGTCTGTTCCATGTTAATACTTATATGTTGGCAAACCAAGTGATATGGGGCCCGTGACTTAGAAATTGATTAGAGATACCTGTGCAAGATATAGGATGTTGAGATTATATGATCACATGTTGATATGAATACTTGTTGAATTTTTGAGCATTCATGACATGAAAGGTTAGGCCTATGGCTCCAATGAGAATGCATTGGGGCTGGGACAGTATCATGACCTGATTATTGAGCCATAATGGCTAGAGGAGGATTTTGATAACAAAGACGGATAATGACATAAAATAATAAACGGAAATATTCTAATAATAATATAAGTAATGGCCTTTTGACTGTTTTTACTTATTTTAGTCCAGGCTTCACCACTTGGCACCAGGAATTATCATTTTTACTAATAAATGCTGGAACTTAAGACCAACTCCATTCGGCAGTAACTACAATCGCTAGGACTTGAGTCTGTCATTGTACGAATGTGAGTAAAACTTTTTGACACACATGGTACTACTGGTTATGGGCATTAAGTATACCTAATCTTTTATGTATTTTGATGATATGATAATATATCGGTGGTGTGTTTCTTCACTTGCCAAGAATGGCTTGATGATACTATTGATATATGGCACGAGATGCCAGACTTGAGACCCTTGAGGCTCTGTGATTTGGGTGTGAGGATTTGATGACGTTAGAAATCATACGTGGTGACACACCTCATGGACCGTGCCTCTGAGCTATGGCTGACCGGAGAGGGGTAAAGGAGACAGGAGAGTGTTAGACAGAGAATATCTAGGTTAGCCTTCCATGGGTTCTACCTGCTGGACCTACGAGTACCGGAGGAGATGCATACGCAGGATTGGTTACTTTATAAGTGTATTTACTTTTCCGCACTTGTTTTCTTCATTGTACTCTTAGGTCAGATTTGGGGGCCTATGAATAAGCATGTTCTGTGTACGCTGCGCTTCTTTGAGGGGGACTTGTCATTGTCTATTTTCTTTACTTTATAATTCTTTATACTTCTTAGATGTCAATGTTGGTTAATTGTTGATTCTGGTTATGTGGTTTTTTATGCCTTACACTATTATTGCACCATTTATTCCTTCACTTGAGGTTACCGGTATACTGTCCATGTTCTACTCCTATCTTCTTTGATTCCTTCTTATTGCATTATTATTCAGATATATTGTTACAAGGAATCCACGTACATTTTTCTTCATTGCCTGAGATCCTATTATATGAATAGCTAGAAATACACACCTACTTGTACTTGATTCCTATTTGAGTAGGTAGCTTTCTTTGTTGTGCTATTTGCTTCTGTGACCCTTTATTGTATTTTGTTATTTACTTCTTTTATTATTTTTATGTACTCAGTGGACCCTTGAAGCCTACTGGGTATGGGTTGCTTTAGTAGAATGTACTCATACTACACTTACACATGTACAAATTCGAGTATAGGTTCTCGATCGTGATTACCGCCAACGGTTCGTATAGTTACATCTTACTTCAGAGATTCAGGGTGAGCTTGGCGTCCAACTTTCATTTGCTTCTATTCATATTTGAAATTTCTATTTGATCTCCATGTATATCGTAGATACATTTGTATTTGACCTATTTTAGATTTATTGTTTCTTTACCTAGTGGTTCGTTTGACACTGGTATCGAATTTTGGGGTATTAATTTGATTCTTAAAACTTTCACGCTTATTTATCTTCTGTCTATTGATATCCTTCCGCATTTGATAGAGTAGTCCTCCGCTTCGGACTATGGGGTTTTGTACTTCTACTGGTAGTATAGTAGGTGCCATCATGATTTGTGAAATTGGGTCGTGAAAGACGCAATCAAGAGTCATCTCATAAAGTGGATACTAGCAATAATAGGCCAAGGATCCTGTAGGATGAAATCTTCCAACCGTTGTATAATTCACCAGAAATTAAGTAAATTAATAAACACACAAGGATGAATGCAAACCCTTTGGCACCCATCCTACTGGAGAGTACAAATAGAAAACAACACAAACAAACAAGGTATGCATGTTATGATAATAGTAAATCAAACCCGTATACCTTTACTCCCCCATATACCCCTCCTCCGGTCACACACGTTCCAAGATCAGTAGGGTCCATAGTGAGCCGCAACCTACATATAATTAACCCACAAGGTACACTAACATTTACAATAAAATAAACAATGGATCTCAGGGGATATAATTATAATTCGAATAAACATACAATGTATTCGGATCTCTAACTTATCTATATTAGTATTAATGTCAATGTTCAAATCCAGTTGCAACGGAGACTATATTCGAAATGGCATCAACATCTAGCTCATGGTCGCGACCAAGGCTACTAATGACTCAATACAAGAATTAATTCATTAATAAGCCTTAACCCGGTTAATATACTCAAATTTTACTCATTTGATGCTTATAAACTGGGAACAACTCATACTCAATATCTCAATAAATCCTATCGGCCCTGCCAAGGCACAAGTTCTACAACAAGCATAGCCTACCAAGTTGAATACCCTAGACTCACAGATATTTCCTATAAAGCCCACCCTCTATGTTCCGGAGTCATGGAAAGACCACTTAGGGTAATAGGGTATATATAACAAAAAATACAACAATAATGCTTAGCCAAGAAATGGACTAAAAGTGTGGATAAGGTCATGGGTTCTAACCTATAAATCCCTAACCCAAGGATGTCTATTTATCACAAATATTACCTATATAGGACCAGTCTAAGATCGTAAAGGTAGCCTACCTCTCATTCGATACAGCACTCACAAATACAAGGTAGAAGAAATCCAAGACTGGTCCAAATAATCAAAAGGTATGGAAATTAGCTCCAACAATCATGCAACTATCAAAAACATAATCTAGACACTAATACGAGTCCAATGATACCCATAAAGCTATAAAACTAATATGCGTCAAAATATGGTTCAAAACGGGCCCATGGACCTGTAAATCCAAAAGCTCAAACAAAAGGTATCAAAATATTCCCCACATCGTAGGGAACCTATACCCAAAGTTTGAAGCTAAGACGATCAATAATGAGGCTTGAAATCATGAAATAAATTTAAGAAATAAGCTTGAAAATGGGGATTTTTAGAGTGAAATTGAATTAAATTCAAGTGAAAACTTACAAAAAAAATTTGGTAATAATCAAAGAATTCAAGTTCCCAACGTCACCCACAAGCTTATGAAAAGACCAAGGATTTTTGAAGCTCAACCAGGCTATTTTGTATGAAAAGAATTTAAAAAATTGAAAAGTTACTATAGAAATTCAAGTCACCCATAACTTGGGAATTTTAATGGTAAAATCACATTCGGTGTTCATATTGATGGCTTAAAAACTAATTTCTTTCATAAAAATCTTAGGCCTTAAAACCCACGTTCATGCAAAAATAAGAAATAGTAAGGAACCCATAATTTGAAACCTATGAATAATAAGAAATTTTGGGTAAAAGTCATACCAAAGCCTTGAAATCTTTGAAACTTGGTGATTTGAATATTCCAAAATCATAATATATCTCTATGGATGTTTAGAAAGGGTCTTGAAAGGATTAAAATGAGAAGAAAATCGAGAAACAATCAATAGAACCAAGGATATACGCAAAATCCCCAAACTACCCTTCATTGAAGCAAGGAAAATACTCAGAATCAATCCTAGGAATGACCTTAAAGGTCGTGGGTTGAAAACTGAAGAAATTTATTTTAAGGTCAAACTACGGGTTGTGGTCTGCACCTTACTGATAACTGGCAGCATTTCCGAAAAACTTAAAACCAACCTTCAGAACACATTAGGGGTCTAAAATATATAATCCATATATGTGTTTGGAGAATAAACAACCTTCCTGACATAATTGAATCAACTATATTGTCATAGGAGGCCATTTTTCTAATATATTATCAAAACAAGAATTTTTGAATAGTGAAAAGTTCGAACCGAGCACTCAAAATTAGACCTACAAACCCGAGAACCAAACCAACACTCCATATAACCTAAACTTGACGTTTTGGAGCTGATGGTGCAGTCAGATTTTCAATCTGAGACTTTGACATCAAAGTCAACTAAAGTCAGACTTTTGAACTTCCAAAACACATAAAATGGGCAATAGAATCATATTAAAGCTTTCGAACACAAACCAAGAGTCCATCTAGACTAAAATCCATCTTTCAGGGTTCAATTTCGAGTTCATTTCCATAGAATGTTGACTAACGTCAACAATATCAATAGTAAGAATCTAAATTAGTGAAATGTACATAACAACCAAACGATCGACTCGAAAATCAAACCACTAGTACCTATAAGTCATAAATGAGTTTTTGCCACTACTGGAAAGCTCTAGAATGAAAGAAAATGCAAAAATAACTGGAAGGGTCATCAAAACATCTGAAAAATGATAGGGGGGCTGAATTGGATATAATTTCTTTTTGACTGTCGACTAGGCAGTAGTTGAAAGATAAAAGACTTTGATAGTACTAGTTCAAGTGAGGTTACGCAATCTCCTTTGTCAAGTCTTCATTATATATTGTTATAGCCTTGGTTCTTTGTAAGGTAACCAAAGGGTTTTTTCTTAATCAAGGGAATGGGGAATCCTTGATTGATTGTTTTCTCCAAATCACGTCCATATCAGATATGCGTATGATGTGTCAACGAGTTTCTTCCTTCTTTAGGCTGATTTCTTCCCATTTTATTATTGCTGAAATCTTGTGTTGATTGTGATAATGGTTTGTCAACTTTTTTCCCGTAAGATGCTTTCATTTGTTAGTGATTCTTTTTAATAGTAATCTCTGTAATCTTGTATTTATTTCTGATCTTGATCCTCATTATGGGATGTTGTTTTTGCTCTTGTGCTGATTGTTGATGTTGATACTCTTGATGGAGTGCTGATTTTTTTCTTTCGCTTTTGGACAAATTTGTTCTCCTTGATTTTAGGTAACTCTATTTGATCTTGATTTCTTTTTTTCTCCATTTTTCCTGCAAACAAGTCAAGTGTAATTATTGAAACTACATTTTGCAAGTTATGAATCTCCTCCTTCTAGATAATGACAATTGTTGATAAGATATAGAAGAATAAGTTGTAGTTGACTTCCCTATTGTGTGTCTGCGCTCCCCCTGAACTTGTTCTTGTATGTATTAGAGATTTTTGCTCTACCTAATCTTGTACTTGGTTCTTTTATTTAGAATTGTTCTCCCCCTTCGGCATATCAAAAAGAAAAACAACAACAAAACAACCAAAAAAATAATGTTGTAATAAAAATACAAAATGTAGAACCAAATATGTGCAAGGATAGGGTGTTATATGAGTTATATGAGTAATAATTACTCTTATTAAAGATCAAAGAATATGTTCAATTACGGAAAACACCCCCCTCGCCGCGAAAAAGAGATTGTCTTAAAAAATCACAAACCAAATAACTTATTGAAGATCGACAAAGTACTTCGGAGTGCTGTGCATGCTCCTACAGAAGGTATTACAGGAAGTTTCCACATT
>JBDJHY010218703.1:0-11250 GCA_039654485.1 Withania somnifera | reverse complement strand
TAGAACCCTGCCACACAATTGTAGGTGAACATGGTACCACTAAGGTGACAGTCTTGGCATAACCATCCAAAACCACAAGATGTGGAGACAACCAATCCATACCAAGAATAACATCAAAGTCTACCATGCCTAGTAACATCAAGTCAGACCATGTGTCTAAATCGCCAATAGAAATCAAACATGACCGGATCACCCGATCCACTACTAAAGAATCCCCTACAAGGGTAGCAACACGTATAGACATAGATATTATATTACTGGGAAAACCCAAACTGGTTGTAAAATAAGACGACACGTAAGAACATATAGACCTAGGGTCAAATAAGGCTGTAGGATGGAATACACATAAATAAAACCTATAATCACCACATTTGAGGTCATAGCCTCAGGTTGAGCAACAACTACATAAAGTTGGAGATCACCTCCATGTCAACCAGCACCACGATCGCTACCCCTACCATACTGGCCACCACCTCTATGACAACCCTGTGCCCCACCTCTAGCTGGTGGAGGCACTTCTCTCATTGGATATGCAGCTATTAGAGCAATGATTATCTCCTTTTTGAGGACAAAATCTAGAATAATGTCCTAGAAGGCCACACTTAAAGTACGGCCCAGATGGCCTACTCTGTCAGGCTCCTCTACCAGAACCCATCTATCCACTCTGCTGTGATGAATCAGCCCATCTGGAAAATTATTCAGGTGAAGGATATGAAACTTAGAGTGATGCATGCACGGACCTACTAGAATGCCCCTGCAATAGATGAAACTACCTACGTCCCCCAAAATAGGACCTACTAAAACCTTCCTGAAACCCTAACCTCTTTTTATTGTGCTGATGTGACTCATGATAGAGGGATTTCATTGAGTTTGCATGATCAACTATGTCCTGGAATGGAAAACCATCAATAACCAATAATGCAATCGCCTTGCGGAGCTTATCCCTCAACCCATAAGTAAATCTGCGGACTCTGTCCGCCTCTGTCGACATGAACTCAACCGCATAAACTGATAGCTTATGGAATCTAGCCTCACACTCTGCCACAAACATGGCTCCTTGCTCTAACTTTGGAACTTTTCCCTCAGAGCTCTCTCTCTACCCTGGAAACAAACTTCCTCGTAAATACCTCATAGAATTTAGCCCAAGTTGATTGTGATGAATTGGCGGGTCTGCAAACTAAGAATGTGTACCACCACTGCATTGCTACACCACTCATCTAATAGGTGGTGAAGGTTATACCATTGGTCTGTAACACTCCCATGTTGGTTAAACTCTCTTCACACTCAACCATAAATTTATGGGCATCCTTTCCCGGTGTTCCAGTGAACCTGGGGGGATCCAACCAAAAAAACTGAGTCAAAAGCTTCTACTTCATGTCTGACATGGTTGCATATTTCTCAACGTCAGGAGCAATGTTAGGTACTGGCAAAACATAAACAGGGGTAGAAGTCAATGTCAAAACCACATGTGGCACTGTCTGCACTTTAGGCTGAGATACCGGGGCTACTAGTTGTGTCTCATCTGTTGGAAGGCCTCCAAAGGCGCTAAGTAGCTGCCATAGCATGCTGTGAATATCTGGAGGCGGTGCTAAAGCAGGTGTGGGAATAGATGTTGATGTGTGTGTTGCAGTTGGTGCCGCAATAAGTGCTGCGAAAACAGGTGGAACCTTTACCATAGTAGCTGGAGTAGGCACATCGGCTGGTGCCTCAGTTGTCCTCTTAGCTACGGTTGAACGTATATGAAGCAGATGCGAAAGAGTGATGACAATAAGTGAGAATTTCTTGAAACCTTCAAGGATATATGCATGAAAAAAGATTTAAAAGGAAGAGTAAAACTTTCAAAATATCACAATAGCCACCTGAAGATAAGCAATGGACGTCTCCACGCCAATCTGCATGACTTTACTAGACATTGGTTCTATACACTGATACTGATGAACCTTGGCTCTAATACCGATTTGTCATTATCTAATTTTGTGGATTATGATGGCACCTATTATACCACCAGTAGGAGAACTAACCCCCGTAGTCTGTAGCAAAAATTGAGGACTACTAAATCAATTGCAAAAGTATATTAAAATTCAAAAGATAATTAAATATGGAAGTTTTAAAGAATGAAGTAAACTATCCAAAATCCGGTATCAGTTTCAAAATGAACCACTAATTAAAGAAGTAATAAAAACTAAAATAGGTTTAATAAAACTATATCTCCAAAATACACGCAGATTTAATAAAAATGCAAAAGCTTAAGAGAAGAACGTAAAAGCAGGACGCCAAACTCACCCTAAATACTCTAAAGTAAATACGATTCGAATGAACCGCTGTTTGTATATCACAAATGGGAACCTGTACTCGGATCTGCACATGTACAAGTGTAGTATGAGTATAAGTCACCATAGCGACCCGTACCCAGTAGGCTTCGAGGGCCCACTGAGCACATAAAAATAATAAAAGCAGTAAATAACAGAGTACCAAAAAAGGGTAAAAAAATCAACTAGAACGATACGAAAAACTAGCAACTCAAGTATGAAACAAATGTCACATAGACTAATAGTTCTAGCTAATCACATAACAAGATCGCAGGCAATGAATGAGAACGTACCCGACATCCTAGCAAAAACATATGTGAAATATAACACAATAAATGGGAATTAAAGAAGATAGGAGTAGAACATGGTCGGTATATCGGGAAACTCAAGTGAAAGGATGAATAACCGAATAAGAGTGTAAAACACTAATCCCACATAACATGAAACAACAAGTAACCTATAAGGACAACCACACAGTGATATGAATAATAAAGGAAAATAATTAAATGATGACAAGTCCCCCATAAGGAAGTGCAGCGTACACTGCAAACATACTCACCCATAGATCCCCCATCCGGTCTATGAGCACTCTGAAGAAAACAAGTGCAGAAAGTAAAAAAGACATGATCATCATCAGAACCTCACATCCCACTTTCAGAACCACAATGAATCACAATTGGCACATAGTGCCCCACAATGGTGTTATCCAGCCGGCATCTAGTGCCTCATATCAGTGTTATCTCGCCAGCACATAGTGCCTCATATCAGTGTTATCCTTCCAGCACATAGTGCCTCATATTAGTGTTATTCCGCCGGCATATAGTGGCTTATAACAATCATATCATATCAATAATATCCACTAGCCGTACTCAGCAAGTTAAGGCATTCAACGCCGATGTATATGGTAGTATCACCTATGGTTCTCAGTAATCAATATCATTATGTTTCCACAACTGTTAGTACCACATGTGTCAAAAAGTTGTACTCACTATCGTACGATGACGGTCTCAAGTACCAACGCTGTGCTTACTATCGAATAGATTCAGTCTCAAGTCCTAGTGTTTATCAGTAAATATATATATACTTCCTAGTGCCAGGAGGTGAAGCCTGGACTAAAACAACTCGGTAACAGTGTCAAGACTAAACCAGTAAAAGATAATTTCTTATATTATTATTAAAGTGTTCTCATTTATTTATTTATACTGCTATGAAACTTTATCATCAAATCATCTGCTAGCCATCATGGCTCATAAATCAAGAGGTGATACTACCCAGCCCGAGTGCACTCTCGTCGGAGCCTTAGGCTCAGCTGTCGCGTCACGAATGCATAACATATCAACAATATATATGTATTAACATATAATCATGAATTGTCCACCACCTAGGCCTTTCACTGGTATTTCTGATCAAATGCTACATCTTGAGCCCTCTATCATTCGGGTGCAAAACTATCGATATCAACATGGAACGAGTGAAGAAAAGGTATGGAGGTACTATAAAACCTAGCCAACAACCCAAGGATGCTATTTAGTACAGTTATTAAAGCTATAAGGTTAGACATAGCCCCACGAAGCTTTCATCTGACGATAAAGCTTTACAATATCATGAATCGTACTCCAACTAATATCAAATGTGCTCCAAATGATCTTAAAATTCTACCAATGAATTCTATATATTAATACAACTCGAATGATGTATTTCTTGCAAAGTTCCAGACTGGGACCAAAATCGAACCTAAAATAGGCTTGCGAGGCTCACTTGCCGAAACTGAAAATAATTTCACTATAGGGTCCCCAAAACTACCAGAACTCATGCTTTAAAATTGAGCTCAATGTGAACACGGGAAGAGCTTCAAAAAAGCTTGGACTGAATCGACCCTGACGGGGTCAGTGATTCAATAGTTATGAATATAATTTTTGAATTATGTGAATTAACGGTCTTTGGAGCAATGTATATCAAATTTATGAAGAATTATATGAAACTAGACGAGTTAGGGGATGATTTTGTCACCCTTAACCTTTACACCATTAATGATTGAAAACTAAGAAAATAAGAAAGAGGAAGAGAAGGAAACTTATGAAATTCGTGTGGAATCAAAGGGGGGATGATCTGAGGACTTCCTTGACCTTGAATTGTTGTTTGGGGATTATTTTCACTTAGGAAAGGACCAAATAAAGTATGGCTGCTAAAATAATAAAGGGGGTCGCGCAGAAAGTTATATACTTCAAGGCGTGATGAAGGAAAAGGACATGCATCACGATCGCATAGGCGTAGTCGCGATCATGCTCAGTTTTTTGTTGGGCAACTATCGCAATTGTGTGGGTAGGATCACAATCACACTGAAGAGTAAATTTGTACATTGCAATCGCAGAAGGCTTAGCATGATTGTAATAAAGTGCTGCACCTGCACCAATTGTAGATTACTGCTGCAAAATTTTAGAATTTCCACCCAGGGGTTCAGGGATCCAACGGAGTCTAATTTTGACAATCCAAATATGAAAATAGCATGGAAATGAAATTCAAGACTCAATGGGATCGATGAAACTTAAATACAAGGTTGTTCACCAACACCTCAAAAATCCAACGACAAGTCCAAAAATTGTACCACTACTTCATCTAGCCTAAAATCATCATTTCGGTGCTGCTGGAGGCGTTAGAATTCAAATCCGACACACCAAACATAAAAATACCACTCAAGCTTCTCTTTAAGCTATAAACTCAACTACAATCTACAATCTCACCTAACTTGCAAACAAAACCTCCGAAACACAAACTTAAGGTCAATATTGAGTTTGTTTGGTATTCCGGAGCTAACGGAACTATCTGAATTAAATTATGAGATTATCTTTAAGGAAAGTTGATTTTGGTCAATGAGTACTTAGTTTTAGGCTCTAAAATAGGGAAATTGAGATATTTCTAAACCAAGTCACCAGGGATTAAAACTGTCGATCCCAGCAAGTCATAAATGACTTGGGCCAACTAGCGAAATGCTTTAGAATGTAAAATATCTCGTAATTATCATAAATGTCCATGAGTGTCGTTACAAAATCCACTACTAAAAGGACTTTCATCCCCGAAAGTTAAGTAAAAACATGAAATAACTAGGAAAAGAATGTACCTAATGTCTCAAACAGTTGTGGATACTTCTTCTGCATCTTATTCTTGGTCTCCCACATATCTTTATTGACCGAACGGAGACTCCACTACACCTTAACCACTGGAATCTCCCTGGACCTTAATTTTCTCACCTCCTTAGATAAAATATTCACAAGCTCCTTAATAAATAATAGATTGTCATTCAACTATACAGAACCCTCATAGATAACATGTGACTCATCGGGAATATACCGCCGCAATGTAGAAAAATGGAATATTAGATGCACATAATAAAGCATAGGAGGTAGTGTCATCCTATAGGTAACATCACCAACCCTTTTAAAAATCATATGGCCTGGTATACCTAGGAATAATCTTTCTAGACCGACTGAACCTCATCACACCGCACATAGGTGATATTTTCAGAAAAACATTATCACTAACTCTAAACCCTAAGGCACGAAGCCTATGATTAGCATAGCTATTTTTCCTACTTTGGACCACCCTTAGCCTATCCTGAATCAATGGAACCTGATTCAACGAATAACGCAGCAAGTTTGTAGACTAGACTCTGTCCTCTAAACCTTTAAACCAACCAATTTGTGATCTATACCGCCTATCATACAATGACTCAATTAGTTTCATCTCAACATTGGAGTGATAGCTATTATTGTAAGAAAACATTGCCAATAGTAGGTGTTGATCCCAAGAACTACCAAAATTTATCACATAGGCTCTCAACATATCTTCCAAACCCTAAATAGTCCACTTAGACTGACCATCAGTCTACGAATGAAAAGTCATACTCAGATGCACATCGGTACCTAAATTTCGCTGAAGTGCCCACCAAAACTGTGAAGTGAACTGGTTGCCTCTATTAGAAATGATAGATACATGAATACCATGCAGTCTAACACTATCAGAATACAGATTTGAACCAGGCACTCAGTATTATAGGAGGAATAAATAGGAATGAAGTGCACTGACCTAAATCATATACAAAACTTTTCTAGTTTTTGCCAACCCAGAAACAAAGTCCACAACCACCACTCCCATTTCCAAGCTGGAATAGGATTTTTTTGCATCAAAACACCTGGTCTCCGATGCTTGTACTTATCCTGTTGATAACTTACACACTTAAAAACATACTCAAAAATATCCCTCTTCCTCCTCTTCCACCAATACAACTATCGTAGGTGAAAATACATCTTGGCTGCACCAGGATGAATAGAATACCTAGAACTGTGAGCCTCTACCAAGATCAACTTCCTCAAGTAACCAACCTTAGGTACACAAATGCGACCATCGAACCAAAGCATACCATCTGAATCAATAGAGGCACTTCCTGCCTCTATAGATTCCACCTCCCAATAGAGAGCAAATATAATGACCCGCTAGGTTATTTCCTTGCCATCTTCCTTTTTTTATGTACTTAGAGGCATTAGGAGTTGCCCCAAGCCATTCATAATTTGCTGGGACTAGAAGTTTTTTTCCCTAGAGACTTACTTCCTTGTTATCTTAGTTCCCCTATTTTAAAACAGTGAAAATCAAGAGTGAAATATTTGTAAATATGCTTAAAATTGATTTTTGACATTTTCGTTAGCTTTGAAATATTGACATTGGTCTAGATGGACTTTAATTCCATGTCTAGGACCCTTGGATTTTTAAGTTGGCTGTGTTGCAAAATTTTGGTCCAAACCGCTTGGGTTGGGTTATGGGAAGTTGGACCTTTTTCCTTTTTGCCTGGCCTAATTGTGAAGATATATATATTCCCTATTGTGCTTTTAAAAAATTTCATCCCTTTTCCCCACTTCCCTTTCTCCATATATCCTTTCTCTCCCAGTCTACTGTTTGAAGCTCTTAACCCAACCAACCTGAAGGAGAATACCCAGTCCCAGGCTCACCCTTGTTCCTTTTGTAAGAAGTAAGTCTTTTCCTTCGCCTTCTTGTAGAAGTAGTAACTCTTGGCCATGGCTGAAGATCTAGCTGATTGTAGTTGTAGATCCTTGTCTAGAATTATGGAGTTTTATAATTGTATCTTTAATATCAAGTGTTAAATATCAATGCGTGGGTCTCATCTTGTTGCTGTTGTATTATTAAAACCCAGTTGGTTCTGGTTTAACACATGAGTCTATCCTGCATTATGCTATTGATTAATTCTTGTTATTTATGGCTCAAGTCATAAAGTTCTTGCATGCTAAGCAATTTGTTGTTAGTTTCCAGATGGTTGTAAGTCAAGGCATTAACACTAGCTTGAGGATGAATCCCTCTTTCATGTTTGGGATTATAGATGTGTTCTTCATTTCCCAGATTGATTTATAGTTGTTTTACTTTTGGCTCAAAGTTGGGTTGTGAGAAAATTATTGAATATATTGCTCTATGATATTTCTCCTCCCAGGATTATGTTTTGTTATTGTTAGAATTAGCCCCTTGATGCTTGCTATAAACCCCGCAGAGGTTCCCCGCTTCTGGACAGAGAGCTGCAGGAGCTCGGGCTGTTGTAGTACCTTAGGGTCACCTTGCCGATGTTTTTTGGCGAGGTTGCTCTGTCGAAGTCTCTATAGCGAGGTCGTGTGGCGAGGCCATATTGCTAGTTCTTTTGGTGAGCCTGCTCCACTGATGTTGCTGTAGTGATGTTGTTATGGCAAGGCTGTATTGCAAGTTTTTCTAGTGAGGTCGCTTTGTCGAAGTTTCTATAGCAAGGATGTTGTGGTGAGGCCGCATTGCTTGTTCTTCTGGTGAGGTTGCTCTACTGAAGTTGCCGCAGCGAGGTCACTGTAGCGAGGTCATCATAGAAAGGACCTTTGTCAGTAATTATGGTGAGGCCGCCTTACTAATCGTGGTGCATCAAGTTGCCTATTGAGGTCACCGAGGTTGCCCTGAAGAGTTCGCTCCATCACCATGATTGTAAGCCATGTCGGGTTAGGTAGGTATTCTAGATAAGGTCTTTTAGTCAAACCGTCTTAGGGGGTCGTTCTGATGTGGTCACCTCGACGGTGTCTGCAAGATAGTCACCTTGTCCTATAAAGGGCTTCACCCTCTTCACCGTAACTCTGTTTATATATTTTATCTCTCCTTGATCCCATTACTAGATCAGGAGGTTCCCCAATTTGAGGGCTATGCACTCCGGGGCTTTTAGCTAGGTCGCCGAGCTGTGAGGCCCATCTCCCAACTTGATTTACTTATTAATGAGCCTTATTACTCCTATTGAGACCCCTGGATTTGTGAACTATATAGCTGTGGACAACGTCAACAACATCGACCACGTCGGAGCTCCAAATCTTCATGCACACACTTCAAGTTAGGTAGGTATTCTAGATGAGGTCGTTTAGCCAAACCATTTTAGGGGGTCGTACTGATGTAATCACCTCGACAGTGTCTACACGACAATCGTCTAGTCATATAGAGGGCTTCACCCTCTTCACCGCAACTTGTTTTACATAATTTATCTCTTCTTGATCCCATTACTAGATCACGAGGTTCCTCGATCTTAGGGCTATACATGATGGGGTTTTATCTAGGTAGCCGAGCTGTGAGACCCATCTCCCGACCTGAGTTACTTATTAATGAGTCTTATTACTCCTATCAGGACCCCTGGATTTGTGAACTGTATAGTTGTGGACAACGTCAATAAGATCGACCACTTCGGAGCTCTAAATCTTTGATACACGCACATCAGATGTTTTCACCAGTGCTGGGGTAGGCTACATTTATTTGTGCAGTACAATCAGGTTATTATTATTATGCTTGTGGTATAGCTTGCACTGTGGGCAGAGATGCCTAGGTTGATGTCGTCTTTCTTGCTAATGTCTGTTGTGGAGTTTGGGGGCTCGTTAAAGGGAATAGAGGGCAAGGGTTGTGCTACGAGGCTTGGCTACCCCGATGGAGGCCAGTGCACCTGGTAGCCATCTTAGTTAATTGATTATCTCAGCTTTTACGCGACGAGTGTGGTTAGATGAGCTCTTAGCTTCTAGCCTTTGGCCGATCCTAGACTGCAATTACCGTTCACCCAAGATGATGTTTACTTTACTATTACTTCTGTAGTATTACTATTACTCATACAGCAGCACTGCATTTATACTCTCATTTTTTTATATATTGATGTGTTAAACATTACTAATATTAAAGGGTTGGGCCCTTAATGGCGATGATATTGGCGGTAACAGGGGGAGTGCTTCTGGTGTTGATATTAACACTGACTGGTGGTGTACGTCCGATGTTTATATTGATTCAAATAGCAGGTGTGTGTCCAGTGTTGATATTGATTCTGATAGGGGTATGCATCCAGTGTTGATATTGACAGTGACAGGGGGTCTGTGTCCGGTGATGGTGATGGCAGTGACGGTTGTATGTGTCCAGTGTTGATATTGATGCTGACAAGGGGTGTGTGTCTGGTGATGATGATGGTACTGATGGGGGTGTGTGCCCGACACTGATAGGGGGTGTGCACCCATGTTAGTAACTTTTTACATTACTTTCTGTTCCCCTGTGTATTTCTTTAGGGTATGGTGTGTGCTCACCGGACTTAAAGGGGGATATTTGTGAGCCCCTGTGTAGACATAGCATATTTGTGGATATTACGGTGGGCTTATTATTCAAGCCAATCATAGTTTCCTGACTTAGCTTGTTTCACTCAGTTCATAGCATGCCCTATACTATATTACCCAATAGGGGAGCTTTTGTATTTTTTTTATCTTTCGTTTATCCTATGTAGCAACTCCATATGCCACTGACACCAGGTTTTGGGAATTCGAGTTTTCTATAGCTCCTTGTTGGCTTCTGCTATTATGTATTGTTTATTGTTCCTTTATTGTTTTTGGTTATTCTGCGAGTTGTAGTGCATTGCACGTAGCTCCGGATTGTAACGATAGGCTTGTCTCTAAGAGGGGTGTAGACGCCATCATGTCCTGAGATTTTTGGTCGTGATAGCAACCAACCGCTTATCCTTAAAATGACCCTCCCAAATCTTATATATCAAGGAAGATTTGGCCTTAAGACATTCAGATATACGCTTGGGGTCTGAAAGATGAAGCCTAACTAACTAGTTAGCCAACAACTGGACCTTTACCACCAACGGCCTCTCCAAAAACTGACAAGGCTTCTAGGTTACCCATACTGACCACTTTCCAACTCAAGGCACCTGCCACTACATTTTCCTTGCCAGATGATATAGGATAGAAATATCATAGTCTTTCAATAATTCAATCCACCTTCGCTGGCTGGAATTCAACTATCTTTGACTCATAACATACTGAAGACTGTGATGGTTAGTAAAGATCTCACACTGAACTCCTTACAGATAATGCCTCAAAATCTTAAGGGAAAAACACTACAGCCGCAAACTCCAATTCATGAGTGGGGTGGTGACGCTCATGCACCTTCAGCTGCCTCAAAGCATACGTTATAACTTGTCTCTATTGCATCAAGAAGCAACCCAACCCAACACCAGAAGCATCACAATACACGAAGAATCCTTGACCCTCCACTGGCAAGGTCAAAACTGGAGCTGAAGTCAATAAGTCTTTGAGCTTAGAAATGCTTAACTCACAATCCTCAGACCACTAAATAGCAACATCCTTTCTGGTTAACTTGGTCAATGGTATTGCAATAGAAGAGAAACCCTCAACAAAATATGGATAATATTTGGCCAAACCTAAGAAACTACAGATCTCAGAAACAAAAGTCGGTTTTGGCCAATCACGTACAGCCTGAATCTTCACTGGATCAACTTTTATCCCATCCTTTGAAAATACACGCCCAAAAAATGCAATGGATTCTAACCAAAACTCACACTTCGAGAGCTTATCATACAACTGTTGTTCCCTCAGTTCCTAAAGAGTCAATC
>JBDJHY010218693.1:0-11250 GCA_039654485.1 Withania somnifera | reverse complement strand
TTGATTTTGAGGCGCGGAGGCTAAAGAAAGATTATGATAGTAATGATGAATAACAATATGAATTCAAAAACCAGAATACTTAATAGTAATGTAAGTAATTGGTTTTTTCTGATTTAGACTCGACATGGAGTCGACCACCCGGTAACACTATTTTTACTTGTTTTAGTCCAGGCTTTCCCTCCTGGCACCGGGAATATATCATTTACTTAATTAATGTTGGCACTTGAGTCCGACCCAAAATCGACAGTGAGCACAACATTAGGACTTGAGTCCGTCATCGCACGGCAGTGGTACAGCTTTGACACTTGTGGCACTACTGGTTATGGATATATGGTGATACCCAATTTAGTGATGTTTATTATCAGATATGATGATATACAAGCTTGTAGCCTTAATTTTTCGAGTTGTGCTTAATGGTACGATTGATATTCGGCAAGATATTCCAGACTACTTGATATGGACCCTAGATGACAGACTAATGAGACCCTCGAGGCTCTGTGATTTGGGATGTGAGGATGTGATGACTTTAGAGTTGTACGGGGTGATGCACCCCCATGGACCTTCCTACGGGCTTCCACGAGACACGAAGGAGAGGTATGTGGAGTTGGGGATAACATACACGGGGTACTTCTAAGGTAGCCTTCCATGGGTTTTGCCTGTTGGATCTACAAGTACCGGAGGAGATACGTACACAGGATCATTACTTCATGCATTGTGTTAATTTTCCACACTTGTTTTCTTCAGTGTACCCTAGCTGAGATCTAAGGCCTACGGTGAGCGTGTTTTTTTAGTGTATGTTGTATTTCTTTCTGGGGGACTTGTCAAAGTTTTAATTATTTTTCTTATATTAGCATTAATGTTTAGTTATCTTGGTTGGTTACTTGTTGTTCATGTTATGTGGTATTAGTTACTTAACTCTTATTTGTCTGTTCATTCTTTCACTTGAGGTTACCGGAATACCGACCATGTTCTATTCCTACCTTCTTTTATTCTCATTCTTTATGTTATATTTCACATATGTTCTAGCAAGGATGTCGGGTACGTTCTCTTCTATTACCTGCAATCTTGCTACGTGATTAGCTAACACTATCTGTCTATGTGACATTTGTTTCATACTTGAGTTGCTAGTTTCCTATATTGTTCTATTTGCTTGTGTGACCCCTTTTTCTTGTACTCTGTTATTTTATGCTTTTATTATTATTATACGCTCAGTGGGCCTGCGAAGCCTACTGGGTACAGGTTGCTTCGGCGACTTGTACTCATACTACACTTACACTTGTGCTGATTCGAGTACAGGTTCCCGTTCGTGATACACAGACCGTTGTTCATTCGGATACCATTCGCATTGGAGATTCAGGGTGAGCTTGGCGTCTAGCTTGATCCTGCTTCTCTTCAGATTTATGTTCATTGATCTCCATTGTATTTCAGGGACATGTTGATACTATATTTATTTTATTTTTCATCATTCTATATTTAGTGGTTTGTTTGACACTGATACCGAATTTTGGGTGGTTGGTTTTTTCTTAATTTATTCCACAAAACTATTATTTTATTTGACTTTTGATATTTTTCCGCATTTAATGTAGTAGTCCTCCGCTTCGGCTACGGACTAGGGGGTTTGGTTGGTGGTATAGTAGGTGCCATCATGATCCGCAAAATCGGATCATGACATTTTTCTAGTCATCTTGTCAACGATGTTGCATAGTCCCGATGGTCAAAGACCCTTGATGGAAACCAACCAAATTCATACTCAAATGATACTTCTCTCAATACACTCACTGACACTTCTGAATAAAATTTGTCTCTCTATTGAACTGGCATGATAGTAATCCTTGCTGGAGCCTAAGTTTCCCCCCAACTCTATACCTGATGATGTAACCTTCTAATACCTAATTCTGATTCTAACTCTGAGAACACGCATAGATATCTTACTGGTGCCCACCAAGGGCCTTTTCCTATCTATCGGGAAGGAGTAAAGATAAATGAAGTGGTAGTAAACCCAATGAACATACAATGTAGGTAAGGAGTAAAGAAATGAGAGTTTTTCTAAAAGAGTGCCCTGTAGCCTCTAGAAGATAGGATACATATGTCTACGTACATATCAACGTGGTTCTACTAAACACTTAAGCCTACAGCCAAAGACACTGCGTGAACCTGGAGCTCTGATACTACTCTATCATGACCCAAAAATTGAGTTGTGATGGCATCTACATCTCACTTGTTTACAAGCCTAACCCTGGCCCATAGAAATAGTGGTACTAAGAATCCAAAAGAAAAGGGGAAAGGATATGAAGAGAAGGAATAGAAGTAGGGATAGAAATACACAACTGAACATGACCCCAGAACCTTGTATCATGGCTGTAGAGCATCCATATACAAAAAGGTACAAAATACAATGGGGAAAAACTACATAATAGCTATCCATACTCCAAGTGGAACAACTGCAGCCAGCATGAACACCCACTGCTTATCGTATCTCTGAACATCACCAAGGTAGTCCTCACGATTGTGTCTATCCTGATGAATCGTACTGAGACCAGCATCAAAAAAAGATATAGAAGTATATAAAGAGTATCAAGAATAAAAGGGAACCTAGTAGGCATCTTAGGATGACCGGAAAAATTAAGCATAGGCAAGGTAAAGGATGATCAAAAGTAACTAAGGTAGTAGCACATAATGTATAACAGAACTAGGATAATTGCAGTAATAGCTAATAAGTGCACTGAAGGATAAACTATCAGTATGCACAG
This sequence comes from Withania somnifera, assembly GCA_039654485.1. Classification (NCBI taxonomy): domain Eukaryota; kingdom Viridiplantae; phylum Streptophyta; class Magnoliopsida; order Solanales; family Solanaceae; genus Withania; species Withania somnifera. Next base: position 8,500 of record JBDJHY010218693.1, on the reverse strand, counting down.
TATTAGCTAAAATGGATGAAGAAAGTCACCATCAGGGTGCCACACACGAAACCTATACCATAAGAAAATCATAAACAACATGACAAGTACCTGGATCTCTAACGTAACCATCACAAGGAAGTACCAACAAGAGACTATAAGCCATCGACAAGGTAAATTAACACCAAATACAACAAGTGCACGTATAGTTCTAATTAGGGACAAAAGGGAACAAATAAAGTCTACTAGTATAAAACCCTGGCCGACACCCCATTCTACTGGTAGGTACACCCAAATAACCAAGTAACCCAACAGGTACTTCCCCTGTAAGTCTTGAAGAGCACAAATCAATGCATAGAGATGCAATGCAAAAGGGGATTATGGAAAAGTAAATAAGTGTCTGCATGCTCTCTTTCTAGGGAATTCCTGAATCAAGAGGGACCCACGGAGGACTCCAACCGTATACCACTACTACCCTATATACCCCTCCCTGAGCTGTGTGTCATGCCCTAAGCATCGCGACCCAGTTTAGCAGGGCCCATGAAGGGACTTGAACCCACATGCCAAACCTCATAACAAATACACCAGTAGTATAGTCATCATGGCAAAAGGGACAAAACTCAAGATCAGTCCATATATCATACCTCAGTGGAAACTCAAGTCTATCTATGTAGGCCAAAAGAATCTAATCTTAGTAAGACCCAACTATCGCCATATAGGAAGTATTTAGAAATCACAGTGATAGTGAGAAAAATAGCCTTAAATAGTGTGAGAAAATAGATCCATACTGCTCATAAGCATAGTCATAACAGACATAAGTATATATGAAATCAGTTTCTGGTTATTACTCTGTAAAAATCAAGTTACCTCTCTAAAACGCTTAATGTATGCTTCCTATCCAAACCACTCAATAGGATAAACTGGTCTAAACCATTAGATTAACTAAGATCCATAGGATGGTTGGCAAGTATTAGTCACAAAGTATGTCCTCTCCTAGCCCAACTGTGGTCTCGATCCATGAGTAATCACACCATAGATGCCATCACTTCCTAGAGTATGCCCGTTAAGGGCCAAGAATACACATATAAAAGGGGAAATCATAGAGCTATCATAGCTCATTCATACATAATTCACTCCCAGGCTTGCACCAAACTAGGGAACATTATCATCACGTAGGGATGCTATCCACTCAATGAAGCCATATCCATCTAGGTACAATGTCATCACATAAGGTAGCTAATTTCCCAGTATAGTTGTATCTTGCTAGGTAAGATGTTATCCCATAGGGCTGCTAACAAACCAACACATCCAGCTACCTGTGGCCCAAAGGGGCCACACACGACCTAATCATGCATAACATCTTAGGTAAAACATAGAATAATCAGCCTATCTAGATCTTCTCTATAGCCACCAACCTAAATTAGAGGATATCTACTAAGCTCTAATCATTAGTATTATCCCCTCCTTAAGCCTCACTATGTTCCAGAAAATGTATAATAATACACACCAAAGGTGTTACTCATCCCCCAAACACACTATGTTCCAAAGTCGGCATTAAATACGCGGGTAGGGCATCTAGCCCAAGGGTAATTAGCGAAGCTAAAAGCCAGCTAAGTAGGCCATAGGCTGAAATAATAAGCATATCAGGGCCCGACTACTAATTCCATCCCTCGAGCTAGCGCTTTACCATACATATAATACACTAATACCTAGTTGAAGAAAGTAGACTGTATCCCACCTCGATTCTGATAATATCTCTAAGAAGTGTGTCCAAATATTCAAGAATCATGAACAATATCAGCACCACATGAATCTAGAAAAATATGAACCATGATTCACAAGGAGTAAACCATGACCAATATTGCTATATAAATAGAGGGGTCAGAATCCAGGAAAAAAATAGGTCCATAAACCCTAATAGCTTGTAAAGAGAAAGTATTTATATCAACACGTAAAGCATAACACATACATCATAAGGTACAATAGGGCTCAAACTAATGGTAGGAAATAATGATATAAGCCTAGGAAGATTATTTACAATAGAAAACTTAAAAACTAAAATGAAAATGAGGAATTGCCCCATAGAAATGATCGTAGAATCCCCATAACGAGTTCCTATAGACTATAATTATGTTTTGATCATTCACTTACTACTATTTGAGTCTGCAATAGAGAAATATTTTTGGAAAAAAGTTACCAACACTCAAATGAAGAAGAAGGGACTTATATAGTGCTACCAGCCCAATTGATGCAACGATCATTCCCTCCTAACACAATGGAGCCGAGGGAGGTCCTTTGGGCATTGCATGATTGTGCTAAAGGGAAAATATGTGCTTGACGTGATCATATCCCTTAAGCGCAATCGTATCCCATAAGTGCAATTGCATTGAGTATTAATGTTAGAATTCTAGAATGTTTCAATAATCACACATAATGGAAATGGAGTATGATTTTAACACTCCATTTATAGAATATTCATTTAATTGATATTCCAGACTCAATGAAATCATTGAAAAGAAGCGGGATTTTATAAGCTGAGTATATCAACTAGTAACAATATTTAAAGGAATTAAAGTAGAAAACTGTCAGGGAACCAACCTACCGAATCCAAAAAGTCTCAAATGACCTGGAGAAGTTACAAGAATGTTCTAAACTTAGAGAAATTATGGGAATCATGGAAATGGCCCCCAAGGGTCATTAAATTAGCCAAAGTCCAGGTTTCTAAATCCAAAGGATTAAAAAAAAAAACAAAAATTATAGATTCTATTTTATTAGACATTCTACAAATAATAAAGAATGTAGGTTTTTGATTCATAAATCCAAATATCCAATATTAATATTAATATGGAAATTGTTCTATGTCGTGCAATTTAGTTTAACTCTGTATGCTTATTCTTACTCATACTTCGCACATTTCTTTTCAAACTATTATGCTAAAGAGAACCTCTAGTCAAAGGACTATCGTTGCTGTCATAGATGATTCTTCTATAATGCTCCCAACTCACATTATGCTGACTAGAAATAGAGCATATTCTTATGGTAAGCCTGAAAATCCTCAAGTGCTACCTCACCAGGTGCTAACTGGGATACTAAGGAGCACTAATGTATCAAGTGTCCTGTCTCCAAATACTATGCTACCATTTTTAAATTTTAGAGTGCTATTTAGATGCTCATGCAGTTCATTTCATATCATTCTAATCAGCAAAATGCTTTGGGTAGTTGCTCTATTTCTCAAGGCAACTTCAAAAGTTCTTGAAAATATGAGTTCCTATGAATGAATCTTACTGAGTATATAGGGTCCAAGGTTGATGAGAACCCTCATAACTTCATTGATGAGTTTTTTAATATAGTTGGGGTGATACATGTTGAATCTATTGATGAGGTTGAATTGGCTTCTTACCAGTTGAAATATATTGCAAATTGATAGTATTAGCAATGGGAGAAAAATCAAAGGTGGGACTGATGTACCAGCTAAGTGAGATGACTTTGAGAATGCTTTCCACTTGAATTAAGAGAGGCCAAAAAAATTATGTTTAGAAATCTACAACAAGGTTCTATAAGCAAGGTGAAATATGGATTGAAGTTCACCTAAATAGAAGGTACACCCTAAAGATGGCTACTAACATGATGGATAGAGTAAGGAAAGTTTGTAGAAGAAGCCTCTTAAGTTGGTTAGGAGGGAGTGTAAAATGGCCTTATTACTCCATGACAAAGGCATTTTTAGGATTATGGCTTATGCTTAGGGGGTTGAAGAGGAGATGCTGAAGGATAGTGAAGAATATCAGAATAGAGGGCTAAGTCAGCACCACAAGAGGCCAGTTAGTAGAGGATAAGGAACCGGCCATTCTTCCATAAGAGTCTATCTAGGCTATTTCAATTATCGGCAAGTGCACAATCCCTAGGTTTAGAAATGATTAGAGTTATAGAGCATTCATTTCACAAACATATGGTAGTGCTTTTAAGGATATACACACCTTTTTTTGTAATAAGTATGGGAAGTATTACCCAGGAGAGTGTTTTCTTGGAAGGATGGGTGTTATGGATATGGTCAGGCTGGTCATATGTTAAGATATTTCCCCAATCCCCAGTGGGAAAATGAAGCTAATCAAGCTTAGTCTTCCCTATGAACATCAATAGATCCAAAAGATCATAGGTTTCAAAAAAGAGCTACTTCTAGCCTAATAGGTAGTCTGGTCAAAACACATTGTATGCACCTGGGACTCGCCAGGATCAGGAGAGTTCCTAGATATTATCACAGATAAATTAAAAGTTCACTCTCATGATGTATATTCATTTATTGATCTAGGGGATACTCTATATTTTACTACTCATTATTTTGCTTGTAAATTCAAAGTGAGTCCTGAGTAACTCTCAGAACCCTTATCTATCTCTACTCTAGTCGGTGACTCTATTATCAAAAAATAATTTTTGAGAAATGATCTCGTCTCATTCCTCCATAAAGTCACCTAAGATAACTTAGTAGAGCTTAGATTATTAGACTTTGATGTCATCCTGGCATAGGCTATTCACGTTCATGTTATGTTATAGTAGATTTAGGACTAGCGTGGTCAAATTCTATTTTATTAATAAACATATACTAGAGTGGAAGGGTAGTCAGGTTATGTCTAAGGTTCATTTGATTTCTTACCTTAAGCATAGGAAAATAATCTCTAAGTGTTGCATTTACCATCCAGTTTAGGTCAAGGATTCTGAACCCAAGATCCCCAATCTCTAGTTAGTCTTTGTGGTCAATTAAGTCCCAAAAGTATTCCTCGAGTATCTATCTGGAGTTCCTCTAGTCAGAGGCATCTACTTTGGGATAGACCTTATCCCATACACTTTGCTAATATCTATCCCTCTTTATACAATACCCCTAGCTAAGCTAAAGGTTTTATCAGTCCTAATGTATCCTTTTGGGGTTCTCCAGTTCTTTTCATGTGCAAAAAATGATATGTCTCTCAAGAAGTGGATAGACTACCTCCAGTTGAACAAGGTCACCATCAAGAATAAGTATCTTATATCAAGGATTAGTGACCTATTCGACTAACATCAGAGATCTAAGTAATTATCCAAGATAGTTCTTAGATCAGGGTACCATTAGTTTAAGGTCTAAGAACTTGACATTTTGAGGAGAGCCTTTAGAACTCAATGTGTTCACTTATAATTTCTAGGTATGCCCTTTGGTCCAACGAATGTGCCTTCAGCTTTTTTGGACCTTATAAACATGGTGTTCAAGAAGTGGTTGGACATGTTCGTGATTGTCTTTTGATAAGTGGTGAAATTACCACTTTTAAAGGTCTCGTTTGATATACTTTGCAATATGTTACCACCGTATGATCCATTTTATATTGTGAAGATTATTTTTAGGTATGGCTTGATGAAGAGGCATGACGGATGCAAAAGACAAGGAATCAGACCAAAAAGAGCAAAACACTAAGTTGGGAAGTACAGTGCTAGGGGTTTCACACTAGCGACTCCTGATCTGCTCCTGTGCAAGTCGGTCCTGTGAAAAATGTTCAACCATGAATATCTTTACTAGTCTAATGCATCTTGCTTCTACAAACACTTGTTCGCCATAGCGACATCTCCCCAACGACACATTTGTCGCACTTACGAGCTCAGACCTACAATCTCCACTCCAAAGGTGCGACTTATGAGCTCCAGGTCAGGACAGTTTAGTAAATTCATAAGTTTTCATTCCCCAAAATCATAAATAATCCAGAAGCCCTCATCTTTGATTTATCTTTGGCATCCTTTGGCTAAAAACACAATAAAGAGAGAGCTTGTAATCATCTTTCTACACCTTGGGTTGATGATTTGGTGATTTGTAGTGTTAAATCCTTTACTCATATCTTCTTCCATAGTTTTAATTGTTATTTTCAGTCCGTAGACTTTAATTCTTATTTAAATCTTGTAGTCATAACCGATATAATATTTGGATTTGGATTTAGGTTTTAATATCATCTTATTCTTTAGTGTTAATTTAATATTTGTAATTATTAATTGAGTTTTGTGGACCTGTATTTATCTTGTTCATGAATTGATTTCTAAACGGAGTAGCTAACTCTTGGACTTTCCATATACTTTGATTAAGCTTGAGAGAGTAAATTAGAGTTGGGAAGATAAACTTAGCATGATTTAGAGCTTTGAATTCTATCTTATAGTTTTTGACTAGAGATAGTAAAATTCTAGGGTAGCCTTAAATTGGGTTGGTTTTCATATTCCATAGTTTTGTTCCAAAGAATGATGTTAATAAAGATTCTCTAGTATTGGAGATAAACTAGTTGATATTATAGAATCCAAGGCTAAATCCCAAAATTCATACTTTGTTGACAGATATTTAATTAACTACTATGAATCGTTTATATTTAATTCCTTAGTTTGGTTTCTTGTTATCATTGAGTTGTGATACCATTGATCAACCTGTGTTTGTATTTTATATTTGACACCTTTTATCTTATTTTAATCCCCGAAACCTTGTACTATATGTTCAAGTTATAGCAGTTGTACTTTAGCTTCCTCTCTTACTCAATTGTCTCATATATAGTTTTTCCTCATGGATTCGACCCCAAATCCTTGGGTAATGATACTTTAAAAATTCTCCCATAAACTTTAGATTGGTTTCAAAGTATAATTAAGTGTTATCATCTTTATAGATGACATTCTGGTTTACTCTAGAAGTGAGGAGGATCATGTAAGCCACTTAAGAATTATGTTGCAGACCCTTCAAGACCAATAATTTTTTCCAAAGTTCATTATGTGTGAATTCTAGATGAAATTAGTCACTGTTTTAGGCATCTAGTTTCCAATGAGGGTATTCATTTAGACTCTCAAAAGATTAAGGCAGTAAAGAACTAGCCTAGACCCATTTCTCCTTTATACATTTAGAGTTTTCTGGGTATAGATAGTTACTACTGGAGATTTGTTGAGGACTTATCATCCATTGTTGCCCTATTGACTAGGTTGACTCAAAAAAGGTTAAGTTTTAATGTTTCGATAGTCGTGAGAAAATTTTTAGGAATTGAAGACTGGGTTGATTTTTGTCCAATGTTGATCTTTACAGGGGTACATAAGGTTTCATATTCTGCTGTGATACCTCCCGAGTTGGACTCAGATGTGTTCTAATGCATAATGGTAAGAAGATTTCATGTTCTTCCAGACAACTTAAGACTCATAGAAGAATTATCTAACTCATAAACTTGAACTAGCAACAATGGTATTTGCTTTGAAAATGTGGAGGCACTATTTATATGGTGTGCACATAGATGTCTTCACAAATTATAAGAGCATATAGTATGTATTCACTCAAAAGGAGTTAAACCTTCATCAAAGAAGATTTCTTGATCTCTTAAAATACTATGATATAAATGTACTTTACCATTCGTGCAAGGCAAATATTATAACATATTCCTTAGTAGACTTTCCATGGGTATTGCCTCCCATGTTGAGGGAAATAAGAAGGAACTAGTTATAGAAATGCACAGGCTTGTACACTTGAGCATTCTACTTATTGATTCAGACGATAGTGGTTTGATAATTCATAATGTTGCAACTCTTCTTTGGTAGTTGAGGTGAAAGAAAAATAATATAGTGATCCAGTGTTGCACTATATTAAGGGTGATATCCATAAGCAAAATGTTTAGGTATTAACCCAAGTGGAGATAGTGTGATTTTCTATCAGGTTAGATTATATGTTCTGGACATAGATGGGTTGGGGAAGAAGATCTAAGTAGAGGCTCATGGCTCTAGATATTTGAATTCATCCAGGATCCACAAAAATGTAGTGGAATGGTATGAAAAGGGACATATCTAACTATGTAGCTACATGTCCAATCTTTCAACAGGTTAAGGTTGATCACAAGAGATCTGGACGAATGACTTAGCATTTAACTATTCCCTCTTGAAAGGTGGAAGTGTCCAATATGGATTTGATTACAAGCTTAGCTCGCACTCGCATGCGACATGATTCTATTTAGGTGATTGTGGACAGGTTTACCAAGTCAACATATTTCTTTCTAGTCAGAGACACTCATTCTGAAAAGGATTGTGTTGGAATCTACATTCCAGATATCATCAGATACCATGATGTCCTACTATCTATTATCTCATACAGGGGTCATCAGTTTACCCCTTAGTTTGTAAAGTCTTTCTATAAGGGTTTAGGCACATAAGTAGACCTCCAAAAAATTATTAATCCACATACAAATGACCTAAGAGGGGAACATTCATATGCCATTGGACATGTTGAGGGCATGTTTCATTGACTTCAGACGTAAATGATCACTTTTCTTTGATTGAGTTTGCATATAACAGTAGTTACAACTACAACATTCAGATGACTCTGTATGAGGCTCTCTATAGGAGGAGGTGTAGATCTCTTATTTGTTGATTTGGGGTTAGTAAGGCTGCAATGATAGGTCTAGATTCAGTTTTTGAGGTCATGCAGAAAGTCCAGGTGATATGGGTGAGATTGAAGACAACTCGGAGTCGCCAGAAATCATATGCATATGTAAGGAGGAGA
>JBDJHY010218682.1:0-11250 GCA_039654485.1 Withania somnifera | reverse complement strand
GACTACAGGGTTTGGTTCTCCTACTGGGTGGATAGTAGGTGCCATCATGACTCCGAGAAGTCGGGTCGTGACAGCTTTGAACCTTCGTAAAATGCCCCAAATAGCTCGAAACTATCTAAAGAGTAATACATGGGTCAATAAAGAAAAAGGACACATATTTCTAATTGCAACTCGGGTCAAAATTAGAGCCTAGAAATGGGCTCGTAGGCCCGAAAGGACAAATAAAAGAATAAAATCCAAATGCATAGAGCCTATCCCATGAGGTGGTAAAAAATTAAGCTTAAAATGATAAAGGACGAAGGATAAACAGGTTCACAAAGTTGTAGAAATGTAAAAGAAATACTAGCTTAGAGTTCTCAACAATGAAAAATTGAAGAAGAAGGCATATATATAAAGCTGGCAGCATGGCCACAGGGGCGACCCTTAGGTCATAGAGGCGATCCCATAGCAACAAAAAAAAGGTCACATGGGAAATGCCAAGGCACCAGGGGCTGGCATCATTGGATTAGACCAAAGCCCACAAGGGCAACACAGAGACACTGGTATGACCTAGGGTGGTACAACGAACGTAGGAGCGACCCATAACCCTCAAGAAAGCCATCGCAGGGTAGACCATAATCCACAGGGAAGACCTTATAAGTGCAACCCCCTTGTCATAAGTGTGACATCGCAAGGGTGACCAAAGGATCACTGGGGCAATCTGCAACATGCAATTTCCAACAGCTATTCTCAATACCTCCAAGAGGCCTAGAAAATGCATTCCCAGAAAAAAAATTTCAAACCAAGTATGATAATAACATTGAAATGAAATTCTAGATCTAAAGAATTGTCAAAATGACAAACCGAGGTTCTTTTGATGGAAACAGCCCTGGAACCAACAAGAATAAAAAACAATCAAAATAGCTCAAAGCCACACGAACCTCCAAAATGAGTCTGGACACCCCCGGAAGCGTATTAATAACCATACCAGGACAAATGCAACATTCCAAAGATGACGGAAGTTTCAAAACTCCAATCTAATACTTAGATCACCATGAGCAGACACTGGTAAGTATCCCAATTCTAAATGAACTAGGTTTCAAAAAACCATCTCAAAACCAAGCAGAAAACCCTAGAACTAAAATCAATGGTCCAACTAGACCAAAGATGGCATTATTGAGATAAAGGAACTGTCGATATCTAATTTCGAGCTCATTTACTAAGGATTCACTCTCAAGTTACATTATTTCAAGGTTAAGCCTTTAAAACATGAAAACTGAGATACCAAGCAACCAAACATCCAAGAATCCGGTCATAAATAACTTGGGGAAGATAACAAAAGTCTCTAAACATAGAAAATATAGAATACCAAGAAATTACTACACGAGTCATTACAACATCCACCACTAAAAAAGAATTTTGTCCTAAAAGTCAAGGAAAGGGTAATACCTTATGGATCAAACATATGTGGATACTAGGCTTTCATATCATGCTCTATCTCCAAGGTATCCTCCCCGACAGGTCAATGCACCCAACAAACCTTCACTACTAGGATCTCACTAGACCTGAGCCACCTCACATCCTTACCAATAATGGGCTCAGGCTCCTCAAAATAGGTCAGATGGTCATCTAGTTATACAAACTCTCAACAAAGTACATGAGAGAGGTCTGGCACATACAGGTGAAGAGTTGACACATGGAATACAGGATGTACAGTAACTAAATTTGTAGGCAAGACATAACTATAAGAAACAACTCCAACTCTCATTTTGTTGTCTCCTAATAGACCTGGGGTAAGCTAACCCTATATACCAAATCTCATAGCGCCCTTTATAGGCGACACATGCAGAAACACCATATCTCTAACACTAAACTCCTAGAGCCAAAGTCTATGATCTACATTGGACTTATACATGCTCTACGCTGTACGGAGCCTATATTGGATAAATCAAACCCTTAAAGTTGTATCACAAAGCCAATATAAACTTTGGGGTTGAGTATCCCTGCCAAAGAACCAACCAATAGGCGATCTGCAATGTTTGTCATTCAAGGCCTCAAACGGTGCAATCTGAATATTGGAGTGATAACAATTATTATATAAATCCAAGGAAAAATGTCCATCCCAAATACCCCCAAAATCAAAGCATAAGCTCACAAAATGTCCTAGAGTACTTGAATAGTACTCTCAGACTACTCGTCGGTCTGTGTATGGAATGTTGTACTCAAGGTAACCTCTGTACCCATCTCCCTCTTCATTACTCTAAAAAATTAAGATATAAACTGAGTGCCTCTACCGAATATAATGGAAACTGGTACCTTGTGAAACTTAACTACCTCGTGAATGTACTAGTCATCTTATCTCTCAGCACCTCAAGATGAGTCAGTCGGTAGGAAATGAGATGACCTGTTTAATTGATTCGAGATGACCCAAATGCAATCACGACCCCTAAAAGTGCAAGTAAAACCTGAAATAATATCCATAACGATTCACACCAACTGCCTCTCAAGAATAGAGGGCCTTTGCAACTTACCTCCAGGTCTCTAGTACTCAAACTTCACTTGCTGACAGTTCAGGCATTGAGACAAAAAAGCTAAAATATCTCTCCTCATACCACACCACCAGTAATACTATCATAAGTCATGGTACATCCTCACTATGCCCGAATAAATAGAATATCTAGAATAATAGGCCTCTTACAACAAAGTTTGATTCAGATCACCAACTCACTGTACATAAATCTGGACATGAACCCACAAAACACCATCAAAATCAATGGAATCCCAACTGAAATCACCCCTTAAGACCTGCTCTAAAAGCCTAACCAAATGGAAATCCTCAAACTAGTGCTGTCAGGTCTGATCAAACAAGGTAGACTTAGCCTCAACATAAGCAAAAATCCTATCTGGAGCTGAGATATCCAATCTAAGCATGCTGTTAGATAAGGACCGAATGTCCTAAGACAATAATCTACTAGAAACTGATATAGAATCCAGGATTCCAATACTGACCTTTTTCCATCTCAATTCATATTTAATCATATTAGCCTTGCTTGAATGGTATAATATACTCAAATCATAGTCCTTCAGGAGCTCAACTCTTCTCCACTGCATCAAGTTGAGCTCCTTATGACTCAAAATGTACTGTAAACTATGGTGATCAATATAAATCTTATAATGGAAGCCAGATAAATGATTCCTCTATATCTTAAGTGCAAAAACTACCGTCGCCAACTTCAAGTCATGGTTAGGGCTGTTGCACTCTTGATACTTTAACTTCCTAGAGGTATAAGCTATCATATGATCATGCTTCATAATAATACAACCCAAGACAACACCAAAAGCATCATAATAGACCATATATGTCTCACCCTCAACTGGCAAGGCAAGTACTACACAACAGTAAGAAACTCCTTTAGCCTCAAAAGCTAGACCACACTCTATTGACCACTTGAAGGGAAGTCTTTCCATGCCAGTCTAGTCAAAGAAGCTATAGTAGATGAAAATTCTAACCCAAGGAAAATACGAATATTTGTAGGAGTAGTAGGTTGAGGCCAATCACAAATATCATCTACCTTGGTCGGATTAACACTAATACCAGAACTAGAGACCAAATGACAAAAAGGCTAGAAATTCAACAAAAACTCACACTTTGAGAACCTAGTGTAGAGCTGGTCAGTCCTTAAAGTCTGAAGCACTATATTCAAGTGCTCCTCATGCTCCTCTTGGCTCTGCAAATTTACAAGAATGTCATCTATGAAAACAATCACAAAGGAGTCCAACTAGGGCCCTAACACTTGATTCATCAAGTCTATGAAAGCTACAGGGGAATTAGTCATCCAAAATGTCATCACAAAGAAATCATAATGCCCATATTTCATCTAGAAAGTTGTCTTTGGGATATCCTCGCCCCATATCCTTAACTGATGGTAATCGAATCTCAGGTCAATCTTAGAAAACACCGTGGTACCCTATAGTTGGTGAAAAAAATCATCAATATATAGTAGGGAATACTTATTCTTAAAAGTCAACTTGTTTAGATGCCTATGGTCAATACACATCCGCATGTTTATGTCCTTCTTCTTCACAAACAAAATTGGGGCAACCCAAGGAGATACACTAGGATGGATGAAGCCTCTACCAAGAAGATCTTGTAGTTAAACACTCAACTCATAAAGCTCTACTAGGGATATAGTATGGAGCAACAAAAATAGGACAGGAGACCAACTCTACCTCTATAGCAAAGTCAATATCTTGCTTGAGTAGGAGTCTTGGTAAATTAGTAGGAAATACATCCATAATCTCAAGAACAATATGTATGGTCTTAGGGCTGGTAGGATCAACAATAAAATCTCTAACATATGCTAAGTAAGAAAGACAACCCCCTAAAATAAGACACGGGTCTCAAGACAAGATATAACCTGTACCAAAGACTGGCTAGTAGGACCCTGACACACTACTGGAGGCATACCAAGCACAGACAAGGTCACGGTCTGGTCATAGAAATCTAAGATAGTATAGTGAGGGGATAACCATTCCAAGCCCAAAATCATATCAAAATCCAGCATATCTAACTCAATCAAGTCTGTGTGGGTGTCGCAACCCTTTACAATCATAATACAAGATCTATATATTCAATCTACCATTAGCACTGTGTCTAGAGGGGTAGATACACTCAGAGGCACATGTAACAGCTCAATACACATACCAAAATGAGTAACAATGTACAATGATGCATATGAAAAAGTAGATCCAGGATCAAATAAAGTTCAAGTAGAATGTCCACAGGCTAGGAATGTACTGATCATAATGGCATCTGATCTTCAACCCTGTCTGGAATAGTATTGAGCTGAATCTCTAACCTTGCTACACTTTCTTGGCCTCCACCTTTAGCTTCAAGAGCTGGTGTCTGCCACATCTAGCTAGTGTCTGCCACATCTAGCTAGTGTAGCCATCTATAATAGTTGGGAAGGTAAGGCTGTTTATGTGTCCCTGCGCCAAGGGAAATTCCTTGCATAGTTTCCCCACTTCCCACAATCAAAACAACCCTTAGTGTGTACATCTATGGTATTCATGGGTAAACCTCTAGCATAGTTCCCTACCCATCCACACTCATAACAACTACCATAGTCTCTAGCCCAGTTACTGGAATCCTTACTCTGCCTATACGAACCTGAAGCTAGTCCCCTAAGGGGCTGACAACTCTTACCCATATATGAGGTCTGAATCGAAGCCTGATACTATTGGATAGACTGGCCCTGGTGATGACTCTTCAAGTATCCTATAGCATTTCTATAATCCGTACCCACTGATTGAGTAGCTGAATAAATACCCTGGTGGCACTGTCTCTTCCCCCTGCCCCTTAGGCCTCATGAGTCATGTGCTCCATTCACTGAGCGTGATCATATACATCCCGAAATGTATTCCTCAGAACTAAACACTACTCCACAACTCTACAGAGATCTAACATCACTCCATAAGAAAATCAGTGAATCCTCTCCTCCTTTGTAAGCAATAAATCCCTAGGATGCTTAGATAACTCAATATACTAGGCCTCATACCAGTCATGATCATAGAACCCTTTTGCAAGTATGCGAACTGAGCCCGTAGAAACTCTTATGCATTCCTAGGAATGTATTTGGTAAAAAAGGCCTCAGTAAACTCACTCCAAGTTAATGGGGGTAAAACAGGTGTTCTACAATTTATGTGCACTCTCCACCACTGACTGGCAGCTTCCTTAGGTAGATAAACAGTGAAATCAACCCCATGTGCCCCTAATAAATCCAAAGTACTCAACTCTCCTCACAGGTTGTGATAAAATCATTGGGGTCTTGCCCTATTTCTCCTAAGAATCTACCTGTCTATACAAAGAAAATAATCTAACATATTCCTCACCTTAGATGCTGGAATAGCCGAATATAGTGCCAAAGTAGCTATAGGAGTAGTCAGAAATGGTGCCACAAACTGGATAGGCAGTACTACTAGGGCTGTAGGTGTTAGGGGAGGTAGAATACCTTATGCCTCTCCATGGGCTAAGGTCTGAGATGCATCTATCGATATCTTACCAAACATCTGTAACATCTTCCACAACATATCTCTGATAGAAGCAGGGGGTGGCTGTGTAAACTATTGAGAAGGTGTATGAACAGTTTGCAGCTGTAACAATAGGTCTGTAACCACTGTACCTTGTGGCGTCAAAGTTGGGAAGATGCCACCCATCTAAACATCCCTTGTAACTCCCTTCTAACTCCCTGGTGGAGCCTCTTGACTTGGTAGGGGAGGGTATCTCTCTATGGATAAAGCTCGAGTACATACCATCTGGGAAAGAATAAAGCCAAAGTAAGTCTTTCCATAAGTGACACAAATGTGAATGCTTAATAAGAACTAAGGGATGAAAGCTTTCCTAAGGTAACCTATAGATGCCCAAAGATTAGATATGACCTGTCTATGTACTGATCCACAGGACTCTATTAGGTACTTGATTTAATTCCAAAGAGACCTGTGAACCTAAGCTGTGATACCACTCTGTCATGACCCAAAACTCCGTTATTATGGCACTTACTATCCGTCAGTAGGTAAGCCCATCCCTACAACCCATAAAGATAAGTAGTGGGCCTAATTGATCTCCCTATAGATAATAAATTAACCAAAGAAATAACCAACCATAGTATATAGCTAACATAAATTCAACCCTAAAACTGGTGTCAATGGCATATGGAGCTACAACATCAGAGTGTTTAAAAGAATATGTACAACATATACATGCTTTTAATAATAAAATCTAGGACATGGCCTATTGGGAAAAATTAAAGTATAAATTAACTGGAGGAAGACATGATCAAGCTGTATACCGAAAGCTCACCGTGGCCTCTGAGTATCTGCTATCTAGTCTGAACTATCAAGCCATCTTCGATGACCTATACAGATATTTGCACCATAAAAATAGTGCAGAACTACAGTATGAGTACCAAATACATGCAACCAGTAGGAATCTTTGGAAGACCGAACGTAAATAAAGTACAAGTAAAGCAATAGGAAGGGAAAGAACAAATAGTCCATTACAGCTAAGCAAAGCAAAGTAGAGAAAAGAATAGTAAGCACTACAACTAGCAGGGAACAAGTATATTTAGGTAAGTTAAATTAATAGGGAAGTACTCCAAAAGAACATTGATCTATGCACCACAACCTCATCATATGATAATCACCTCGTAAGGAGAGTTATCAGAAGATTTAAATCATACTTGATCTCCAACTTAACATCACAGTGTGCCGTTAAAATAGGTACTAAATATAATTATAACTATGAGGCTATAAAGTAAATAAAGCATCAAATATAACCCAAATAGTACCCCACCCGAACACTAGGTACCAACAATAAAAGAAAACATACAAAACCTACCCGACGTTCCACTCTTCGGTTGGCACAACCAAGATAAACAACGAACTCACCGTGACTCCCTCCATAAGCCCCAAGAGCACAAACAATGCAATAGGATAATTGCAAGGGGGTGTGAATACTGAAACACAAGATATAACCACCTAATACAAAAGGAGGCTCCTAAAAAATCATTATTTGGGGCCCGTATACGAGTTCGCTCCTCAATAAACAAGAGTTGGCTCATGTCATAGACCTGTGCCTTATAATCAGATGTTGGATCATGCTAGAGGCCTACGCCTTATGATCATCATTGGGACTACACCTCTAAGCTTATTCATACCAGGTCCATGTCCCTTAATAGGCAAGAAAGTAACCTACGACGGTCAAAATCTAGCTATCTTATAGTTAAAAATATCTCTATGTTAACATGCGGTCATGGAATTTGTATATATATAGATAAAGGGAAAACTCCTTCCAATTTTAAGACGGTAAAATCCTTCATTTAATTAATCAAGTAGATATCATGTGTCCAAGGTGTCAGATCTCACCCATACCCTCAAAATCATAATTCGAAGTTTAAAATGCTTGAAAGCAGCACAACAATAACATAAGTACGTGTACAACATGATTAGGATCGGCCAGAAGCCACCAACTAAGATCACACCATACTTAGGGTACTCATAATATTAATCCAAGGATTAAGGAAAGAAAAACAAGAGTCACATGCTAAATACAACTAGGGTTGGATTTAGGTCCTAAAGATATGCTTGTGGTCCCTGCAACTCAAAAAAATATAACAAAATTAACCAACGCATAGAGCCTATTCTAGGGAGTGTGTGGTCAAAATTGAGCTTAAAAAATAAGCGAGGAAGGAGAAACGAGCTCACAAAATTATGAAAATGTAAACTTCTTCACAAGGAAATAAGTGTGAGAATAATGAGAATTACCTGATAAGATCGCATGAACAACAAAATAATGCTCCCAAAGTAGTTGCACATATTTCCCTCATCTAAGCACAATATACTAGCTTTGATCTCTCAATAGTACTGGAGTTAGAGGTTAAAAATGAGAAAATAAAGAAGAATGCATATATATATAAAGCTAGCTCAGGGGAGACCCGTAGTGGCAACCAAAAGGGTTACATGGAAAAAACAAAGGCACCAGGCCTGACATCACTGAGGCGGAACAAATACCCGTAGGGGTGACACGAAGGCACAGGTGCAACCTCGTGGGGGTGCCCCAAGGATCACAGGAGCAAAGTCCCCCAAGGCAGCCATCATAGGGGTGGACCATAATCCATAGAGGAGACCTCATAGAGGGTTGCAGGTGCGATATCGTAGGGGTAACCAAAGGATCACTGGACGATCTGCAACATATAATGTAGTGACCCGTTTGTTCATTTACTTACTTCCCATCTTTTTATGTTCGTAGAGATGTTTGTTAGTTTTTTCTATGACTTACTGGGACTGTTAGTCATTACCCTAGCAGCTCGTTTGCTCGTTATATAAGTTTTACTGTTTTAAAGTTTTAATTATAAAATAGTGTAACTCAAGAGTGAAATCATAGTAAACACGCTCAGATTTGAATTCTAAAATTTTCTTTAGGTGGATCTTAAGTTTGTGTATCGAGCCTTTCATTATGAGTTTGGGCATTTTTTGTGGAAATTTAGCCCAGCCAAAGCTCATTTCAGAGCTGGGTGGTCTTTTGGTGATCGAAGCATTGTATTGGAATTATAATGAATCCATCAGCTCCGGAATATTATTTTGGGCTAGTTGAGTTATTAGTTCGTGATGTGATGGTATTTTATGTCACATTGTGTACTTAAAAACCTAAAAAAAAAGCATGCTCTTGAGTGACAACAATATGATTTAAAGCATTTATTGAGTATTAACAAGGTTAATTCAATATAAGGAATTTTAAAGCAATTGTACAGAAAAGGACAATTTTTACACAAGTAAGGGACGATTCGCTTACAACCAGACGAACCGTCTAAACTAGCTGTCCAATAGGAATAACACTCCTAAAACAACTCAAACAGGTGATAGAAAAAATGAACCTTCTGAAGAAAGATGATTCTCCTGACAGTACGTATGTCTAATTTTTCACTGGTTAAAGAACAAGATTCAAGAGGTCCCAAAAGATGGAACACCCAACAGATGGTCTGGTGTAAAGTTTTCTAGCTACAGGAGGTGACAGATGGAAGACTAGACGATCCTTCTACCACCAGGTGATTCACTTGAGGTGTCACCCAAACTGAACAAAGGCCCAGCCCAATTTTTTATATTGCACTTACACCCATACTCTATAAAAAGCCAAGTTAGGATAGTTTTTATATACAACAACTTACATATGTTCTAGAGAGAGAAATATTAGAGACTTGTGATTTTTAGAGTTTGATGCCCATATTATTTTAAGAACACAAGAGTCGAATTCTTTGATCATTATTCTACAATCAATTGGATGTTTAATTCTATGGTATATTATTCATTACTTTATGGTTTTATTATTGTAGGATGCTATCAATGGTGGGTTAAAACCCTAACCTAGGGTTGTGGGAACTATGGGTTACACTGCATTAGGATTGTAATCTACATAGGGTTGTTGCATCTATTCCAATATATGTACATAATCTCTACATAATAAATGACTTTTAATTATTGCAAACACTAGAATACGCCTAGGTTTAAGTAGCACTAACCTTGTGGATAAAACTAGGAGTTGAGATTATGCTAAGAGATTCAGGGCGTTAACCCTTATCTAATGGTTGCTGCTGTAGCAAGAGTAATCATCTTGAGTTACCACGATAAGTACAATGCACTCATCACATAACTAACCCGGTGTAAAAGAGATTTTCTTAGGATTAAAGGTTAATAAACACTTAAGTAAATAGCATTGGACTTGTGCGTAACTTTACGTTCAGGAAAGATTACACAACCATATAAGATTACAATTCAAAGGTTTGTTGAAATCTAGTGAACATGAACCTAGGTTAATGACACATTTGAATCATTCTATAATCACAAGCATCAACAGCGAACACTGTTATATACATAATCCCACTTTTTACTTTCTGTTCATAGCTAGAATTAAACACTAACTATTAGCTACTACTGCTGGGTGTACACTCGATACTATATTCCTTGTGGGATCGATCCCAACTAGTTGAGTTACATATTTGTACAATGATTACTTATACTTCGTAGAAAGTGTAATTTGAGCGTGTTATCAATCCCATCCTTGAACCGATGTAACAAAAGAAACATATTCTAATTTAAAACTACAAATAATATTTCTTCTTATTCATGCTTTAGAGATTGCCTTGTTCATATTCAATAAATATATTTCGAAACCTAATTTCTTAATCTTAAAAAAATACTCGGCAATAGAAAGATTCCCTTGAGTAGTGTTGGCCAATTTGTTTTTCCAATGTTTGTATTCGAGATTCATTCTTCTTATTAAAAAACTAATCGAGGGATCTTCACATTTCTTGAGATGATTTACACCTGATAATATGATAAAATAAAATGGAAGAGATGGACCACTTTAGAATGACTCTGGCTTCGTATTAACCTGCTTTTACTTTTTGTATGCGCTGTTATTTTTTGATCTATCGGCAAGAGGAATTGTGTTACTACCATTGAAAATATCCCAAAAGATCTTTATCCACAAGATATGATTCCATAAATGTCTTTCGTACCTTTTATTGGAATGATTAAATAGCTCAATTCCCAGTTCATTAACACGATCGCTCAAATCCGTCTGGACAAACAAGTTGAATCAACCACTAACCCAATATTGAAATAAAATCTTGTAATGACGCTCATGGTCATTTATGATAAATACGCATTGTCTTGCATCTTAGAGCATTTCAGCAGTTTCCCAAGTCATTTATGACT
>JBDJHY010218672.1:0-11250 GCA_039654485.1 Withania somnifera | reverse complement strand
TAGGAGAAATTTATATCTAATTAAAGAAGAATTATATGGAAATGACTAGATTATGGGATGATTTTGTCAACCTCAACTATTGGTGCCATTAAAGGTGGATAACTAAGAAAATTAAGGCAGATAAAGAGAAGAACTTACCCAATTTCGTGTAAAATTGAAGGACAAATGTTGAGAAGATTTTTCATGGACTTAAGATGGTGTTTGGGAATGTATTTTTTCCCTAGAACTAAGAGATTTCAATTTTTGGTTGAAATAAAATGTAAAGGGGTTGTTGTAGGAATTTATGATGCTAGGCCCACTTCATCCCGATTGCCTTAGGTCAGCTCGAAAGTGACCCCTCAAACCACAAGTAGCTAAAAGTGTATTTCTCCACCAACACCTCAAAAATGCAACGACAAGTCCAAAAATTATACAAAAACCTCATCTAGCAAAAAACATCATTCCAGAGCTGTTGGAAGTGTCATAATCCCAATCCGACACTCCAAACATAAAAATACCACTCAACCTCCACTTTAGGCCATAAACTTAACTAAAATCCACAATTTTGCTTAACTTCCAAAGAAAGACTCCAAAACACAAACTTAAGGTCAATCTTGACTTCGTTTGGCATATGGAGCTAACAAAACTTTCGGAATTAAATTTTGAGATCATTTTGAAGGAAAGTTGATTGTGCTCAATAATTACTTTGTTTTAAGCTCTAAAACAGGAGATTTGAGATATTTCTCAACCGAGTCTCCAAGGATCCAAACTGTCAGTCCCAGCAAGTTATAGATGACTTGGGGAAACTACCAAAATACTTTAGAATGAAAAACATTGTTTATTTATCATAAATGACCATGAGGGTCATTACAACTGCCTATGGACTACGTACTATTGGAGAAGTATAGGTTGAAGTAATGATATATGTGGTCATGCCCTTGTGTGGGTCCTTCCTTGGCCTATGGGTCTAGAGAAAGAGCATACATAGGAACTATTGCATCTTTGTGTTTGTGTTTACATTACTACACTTGTTTTTTGTATGAACTCTCTGGTTGTTTGGGATGCCGGATTAGGGAGCCTTAATTTTTTGTATTCTTCCATTCTTATGGGGGATTTGAAGGGTTTTTCCTTCTTTTACTACTTCATATACTTCTAGTGTAACGTATATCTTTTACTTGTTAATCATATTTACCCTGTGGAATTATTGGTGAGTATTATTACTTGTTGTAATTCCCTACCATGTCCTTGAGGTTACATCTACACCACCTATTTTCTCATAGTCTCATTAGCTATCTTTCTTTTCTTGTCTTTCTTTTACTATTTTTGTAATGCTGCAAGGATCCTGGGTATGTCCTTATCTCCCTACCCGAGTTCCTTCTTTGTTATTAGCTATCAATACCTTTACACTATCTTCTTGTCTCATTCTGTGTAGATAGCTTCTTGTGCTGTCTTACCTATTTCTATGACTTGTCATCTTTACCCTTCTATTATTTACATTAGTTATACTTGATATATGCCCGGTAGGCCCTTAAAGCTTATTAGGTACTTTTTGCTTTAGTGACTTTTACTCATACTATACTCTCCATTTTATTAGTGTAGATTCGAGTATGAGCACTAGCCACTGATATCTCAGTTTGTGCCTGTTTGCTGGTGAACTTTGGAGATACAGGGTGAGCTTCAGACATCCAATATAGCCTAAATCTCATTAGCCTTCATTTTGTCACTTTGTATTTTCAGAGATGGAGACTATGTTGTATTTACGTTTATCTTGTACTCTGTACCTTATAGTGGCTTTATATATTTTGACACTAGGTCTTGGGAGGTTTGTTGACTATATTTATGTTATTCTGTTTCTCTTATACCATATGTTTCCCTTTTCCTTCAACTTACTGACATTATGTGTAGCTGTATTTTCTTTAGTAGCCCATTGTTTACGGCTTTAGGCTATAGGGTTGGCTCGCCTACTGGTGGGATCGTAGGTGCCATCGTGACATGAAAAATCAGGTTGTGACAACTTGGTATCATATCCTAGGTTTTGAGTGGTGTTAATTTTTCAAAGCTAATGTTTCGTGGATTGTGTGTTCCTTCTAGGAGTTGTGACTAGGATTTTAGGAACTCAGGAATAAAAGACATACTAGCTAGAGTTTTTGAGAGAGTAGGGTCTTTGAATAATAGTCTGAAGGAGATGAATGGAAAACTTTCCAACATTGATCAATTAGTGGACTCATATTCTGCTTTTATTAAGTAGCTTGAGTTTCAAATGGGATAGATGTCAACAACAGAAAATTGGAGGAAGACAGGTACAAGGAAATGGAATAATGATCACGATGTGAACCTACTTATGAGTGAAATTTTGTTGACAAGCAAATTCCCCAAAAAAATTATTGTTGTTGAATCAGCTGTGAAATATGCTGTTGCACAAGAATTCATTGTTCTAGCTTAGACCAAGCTATCTTCGAGAAAAATAGGGGTCCCAAACGAGAGAAGAATAAGGCAGGTTGTATACCAATTAAAAAATATGATAGCCAGTGCATGGCTATCAAAACTAGAAGAAAAAAATTGTTGTCGGAGCCAAAAAAGCTTGTTGATGAGAGAGATAGGTTGGAGTTTTAACTCTTGAGGTAAAATATAATGAAGAAGAAATTCTTATAGATACCGAGAAGCAAGGGGAAGTTGAAGAGTTTCATAAATATTGTAAGGTAGATACTGAAAAGAGCAAAGTGGAACCAAAGAAAGTGTCACTAATACTAAAACACCACCTTTATTCATACATTAAGTGAAGAAGAAGGTAGAGGATGAAAGTTCACCACAAGCTTATTTCCATATTGAATTATCTATCAGTAAACATCCCTTTAGATGAAAAACTTGAGAAAATGCCTTGGTACACCAAGTTTATGAAGGACTTGTTACAAGAAGAGATCAGTAAGCATTGAGCCTGCCTATAATATTCATCACCATAGATACATTTTATCCAGATCAATGGACCAAAAATGGGAAGATCTAGGTGCCTTTACCATCCAATATAAAATTGGATCATTCAACTTTAAAAATATGTTATATGATGTTGCACTAACATCAACCCGATACCACTAGTAAAATATAGAAAGCTAGGCTTAGGAGTCCCCAAGCCAATATCGATGCGGTTGTTTATGAAAGATTATTCAATAAAGAGGCTCAAAGTCATATTATATGATGTATTGGTTAAGTTCAAAAATATCATATTCCCTAGAGACTTCATGATCCTAGATTTGAAGTACATTTTGAAGTCCTAATTATCTTAGTAATGTCATTCTTAGAAATTGGAAGGGCTCTAGTTGATATGGAGCGCGATGAAATGAAATTAGCTTAATGATAAAAAGGATGTATTCTATGTGGGCCACTATATAAAGAAGCCAAGGGGAATAATTATAGTCTCATTAATTGACGTTGAATTTGATGAGGTGATAGAAGTGCCATGAAAGAAAGATTCATAGTAGAAATATTAGCAGTAGTGGTGATGAACTTTGATGGAGATGGTATTGAAGATTATGTTGAGACTATTGGTGTTGACTGGAATGGGTTCATATACTTATAAGCTAAAGAAACCTAATTATAACCCGAAGAATAGACACACTCAACCTACAAAACCTTCATTTGACGAGGCTCCGGTGTTAAAATTGAAAGCTTTTCCAAGTCATCTCAGCTATGTGCTCCTTGGAGTTTAAATGACTCTTTCTATTATCATATAAAAGTTTTAAGAGATTAAGATGTGGAAGCATTAGTATCTATGTTGTAGTAGTTTAAAAAGGCAATTGGGTGGAGCATTACTGATATCATTTGTATCCCTCATATGATACGTACTCACATGATTTAGTTTGAGGAAAACTGTGTCCATGAAAGGAGTATCAGATAGGGTTGAACCATCCCATATGAGAAGTAGTAAATATGGAAATTATAAAGTGGTTAGATGCTGGCATGGTCTATTCCACTTCAAACAACAAGTGGAATAGCCTAGTACAGTGTGTATTGAAAGGATTCATGAATATGGTTCTAACTGAGAAGAACTAATTGATACCAGTCAGGACGGTCACGGGATGGAGAATATGCATGGATTAAAGAAATTTGAATTCTTGTACTATCAAAGACTATTTCCCCATGCCTTTTATGGATAAAAGACTTGACCGACTAGCTGGTAGAGGTTGGTAATGCTTCTTGGATGTCTATTTTAGGTACAACCAGATTTCTATTTCGCTAGGAGATCTGGAGGAAAAAGCTTTTACATGTCCCTTTGGAACATTTTCTTTCAAATGCATATTTTTTGGAATACATAATTCTTCTAACACATTTATAGGTGCATGATGTCTATATTTAAAGACATGGTTGAAGATCCCTTAGAAATATTCATAGATGACTTTTCGTTAGTTGGTGATTAATTTGAATATTTCTTAGAAAATAAGAGAAAGTTATTGCAACACTTTGTTGATGAAAATATTGTGTTAAACTTGGAAAACTACAATGTCATTGTTAAAGAAGGCATGATTTTAGGACACCAGATATCTGAAAAGGCCATTGAGGTTAACAAAGAGAAGTTTGAAGTGATATAAAAGTTACCCCCACCAATCGTTGTAAAGGGTATACATATAATTCTGGGTCATGCCAGATTTTACAGAAAATTCATTCAAGATTTTTTGAAGGTTGCTCATCCTTTGTGTAACTTTGAGAATGAGATAAGGTTCTTATTCTATGATTAATGCTAGAAGGAATTTGAGAGCTTAAATAGAAGTTGATTTTTTCACCAGTCATTATTGCTCCTGACTGGTCAAGATCCTTTGAATTAATGTGTGATATGAGTGGGGTGGCCTTGGGAGATGTCGGGCCAAAAGGGGAGAAGATATTTCACCCTATCTACTATGTCAATAAAGCTTTAAATGGTGCATAGAAAAATTATACATCTACTAAGCACTAATTGATGTTGTTTATACATTTGAAAAGCTTAGATCATACCTATTGGGCATTAAAGTTGTTGTTCACACAGATCATCTGGCCTTGACATATCCTATGGCCAAGAAAGATGCAGAACCATCCATGATAAGATGGGTCCTTTAACTCGGGGAGTTTTACTTTAAAGTAAAGGATAAAAATGTTTGCAAAGATCAACTTGTTGACCATATATAAACACTAGAGAAAGACAGGAGAATAAACAATGCTCACATAATGACTCATTCCTAGATGAGCAAGCTTTGGCATCCTCTTATGATCGCATTCCATGGTACGACAATTTTTCCAAGTATGTGGTGAATGGTATTCTTCCTGAGGGCTTAAAATTTCATCAGAATAAGAAATTCCTTTGGATATGAGTAACTATTTCTAGGATGTGCCATACATTTTTAGGCTCAGTGTTGGTAATTTTATCGAAGGTGTGCACTGAAAGTTGAATAATTGAGCATAGAAGAGGAATGACATTCCTCGCCTATGAGAGGTCATCATAAAGGTGTCCAAATGGATCAGAAAATGCTACAATGTGGGTACTATTGGCCGATATTTCATAAAGTCTTATACGAGTTTTTCAAAGAATATGATTTGGGTAAAAACAAGGGGCTATTTTTTGGATACATGAGCTCCCCATGACACTCATAATGGAGGTTGAATTATTCGATGCATAGAGGATTGATTTCATTGTCCCTTTTGTCAGTTCATATGGTCAAAGGTATAGACTGGTAGTGATTGACCATTTCTCAAAATAGGTTGAAGTTGTTGCCTTGCCATACAACTAAGGGTATAGTGTGCCTTTGTTTTTGAAAAATAATATTTTCTATATATATGGTACCCCCAACGCTATCATTAGTGATGGGGGATCTCATTTTTGCAATAAAGTATTTTTCACGGTATTAGCAAGATATAGAGAGAAGCAGAACAAGGTAGATACTCCTTGTCAACCTCAAACTAGTGTACAGGTTTAAGTGTCAAATATAGAGATCAAATCTATTTTGTCCAAGAAAGTGAATGCAAATAGGATCAATTGGTCCCAAAAGGTGGATGGTTCCTTGATGGCATATCAGATTACATTTAAGATGCCAATTAGGATATCCCTGTACAACCTAGCTTATGGAAAAGCATGTCACTTGCTGGTAGCAATCAAACATTTTAAAAGCTCAAGTTAAGTTTGAGTAATTCTTCAAACCTGCATCTTGAACAGATGAATGAAATGGATGAATTTAGCTTGGGATCATAAGAGAGAGCATCACTTATACAATCAAATGATCAAAAAGAGAGCATCATCCTAGGGATTTGGTACTCCTATTCATTTTAAGATTGAGAATAATCCCTGGCAAGCTTAAGTCAAAGTTGTTGGAGTCATTACTCTGAGTGTTCCTATCGGGTGTGGTTAAATTGGAAAATGGGAAGATGCAATGATTCAAAGTAAATGGGAAATGTGTGAAAAGGTATTTTGGCTATTCAGAATAGGTATGATTTTGGGGAAATTATTTATCTTGATGAAGTTTTAGTAGTCAAGGTAATAGTGTCATGCTATAACGTTAAATCAGGAGCTAATGGAAGGCAACCAATAAGTGTGTTGTAAGATTAATGTTATGTATTTTGTTTTAATTTTTAGTTAACTAAGGTTGAAACGATTTATTGGATGTAAACACTCAATGGAGATAAGTGTATATCTGCTTGCTTAGCAGAAATTTCGGATTCAATAGCATGATCATTTAGCATTGCGTCAAATCAAAATACTTGTGGGATTTTCCTCGCTACTTCCTCCGTTTCTAAATAATGTATGTTTTAACTTGGGCATACTTTTATTTACTTCTAGAAAATAAAAGATATTTTTGCTAACTTACCCTAATTAAACCAATCTCTTTCCAACATAGAAATAGATTAAATTACCCCATAATTAAATTATCCTATGCAGTCGATTCTCACCTTTTGGCAGAGCCTGAAGTTGAAATCACAATAATTAATTTCATGATGCAATATTCTAAAATTCAAAATACTATTGCTTCTTTTTTTGTGTAATAAATACCAAATTATTGATGTATGTATTTATGTAATTACAATAAAGTTACCGCAGACATAATATACTTGTACTTTTACTCTGCATGATTACATATACGTCAAATTTCAACATAAAAGTAGCATAGAGATCGAATAATGTACCACTATATGAAATATTAACTTTTTCGTTAAAAAAAAATAGTTTTTGATTTAGTGTTTGATATTTTATAATTAAGTTTATTTTTTTCCATTGCAAGACAATTATTTTTATGAGACTGACACTTTTAACGGAAAAAAATTCATTTATAAAAGCTCACTTACAATTAAAAAAAGAAATAGATAGTAATGGTCTAGAATTTATTCATATCTTTGTGATGTGGTATTCCACATTTGATCCAAGAGTAGCAAGCTAATCAGCATAAGATTAACACTGGAGATTGCGTTTCCTTTAAGCCCAAGTGCACTCAGCTTATAATTATTTTTTCTTTTTTTTTTAAAAAAAAAAGATACAGCCACAACTTTCCAGTCTCCACTATACAGCAATATGCTTTGTAGAAAACAGGACGAATAACTGATAAGGCGTAGGAATATACCAAATTATAATTGATAAAATTGTTAATTATACATCTAAATTCGTGAACTTATTTATTTTTTGTATTATTCACTCACTCATAACAACAGCGAACACGTGCTAATTAAAGACAAAAAAAGAAAGAAGAAGAGAATTTTTTTTTTTTTTGGAATGTGCATGAAGTACATTTGGGGCAGGTTATAGCAACATTGAAGCCACTTGGAGTAAGGATGAACTTAGTATGATCAATATTGAATATCCAATCGAAATCAAAAAATTTAATATAGAGATTTTAGTAATATAATATTTGGAATGAATTTTAAAATTCTTTGACATTCAGTACAATTAGCTATATTTATAAAAAAAAAAATATCAAAAATTTATATCTCGTACCCAAATATATAGTTACAGATATAATTTATATATATTATTATTATTATCATACTACTATATAAAATTATTAATATAAACTAATTATTTAGACATAACAAAATGCTTATATGTACTTTTTATTTTATATAAATATTTCAAAAGTGGCTAAAAGCTATTTTAATTTAAAAAATACTTCAAATAAGTTAATCTAAGTAGGCTCTGAAATTTTAACTATTCTATATTGATTAAAATATTCTTTTTGTATAATTGATTAATAAAGAAAATTATCGGTATTTATCTTTTGAATATGTATTAGGTGTTAGAAGGATATAATTGAAATACTTCATGAAAAGTCGAAATAAATTCTTTAATATATAGGCAAAGGCCAGTCAAAGTCGAATAAATTATGATTATCAGTTTATTGTATCATAAAATACTGAATTAATGATCATGGTAATGTATAGTTTTTGAAAAATCAAAGATTGAAATTAGTGAACCGAAATTGTGAATATCTTATCATATCGTACTATGTCTATCCTTAGCTTGGAGAAAAAAATAGTTGAAGATTTTCTCTACTTTTCCAAAGAGTCATGGTGTATTTTAGTTTGTGACGCAAGTTCGAATAAGCGTGTGTTTTTGTATTTTAACTTTTATTTTATCAAATACGGTATATTCTAAATAAGTATTTTTTTTAGTTTGGATATATCCCTTAAGAAACTACTCGTTTTTAGAAAAAAAAAAATTTTTCACTAAAATACAATTATAAATATCTTTTTCGAAAAGGTAAGAGAGTACTCATTTTTTCGAAGTTACAGGGTCATTTTGCCAGGTTCTTTCTATATGGTTCTGTCAAGTTGCCTAGTATACTTTTATTTGTTCACCTATGTCAGTATGGGATTATTGTTTATTTATCGGGAGGATCAAGCTAATTGTAACCTTTTCTCTTTAATCTTCTTCGTCATGTTCTATTGATTAGAAGCATCCAGTAGCACCTCGTCAGTTTCAAAAAATTGAGAACACTATATTCATTAGTACTGGTTTTAAAGGGCTGCTAAGAGGTATGCCAACTCGTTGGATGAGTAGTTCTTCCCATTTCAATCGAGTATGTCCACCATCATAAACGTTAGAATTGGGTTGATGATTATCAAATTGAAAAAAGAGTTTCATGCTCATATTAATAAATCACTCTATGTCATTGGATATATATTAGCGCAAAAAAAGCCGCTTAATCACACCATCTACTTTAAAACAATACGACTCATTGCTTGGAGATTATATAACCACCGACCTTTATCGTGATTCGATCCATACCTTAGATCTTAGACAAGGCCATACTATCCCCTGCTATCTTCAGGATGTTTTGCATCCTGTTTTTGTCTCAAGAGGCCAAGTTAAGCCCCCTTCCTGTTTAGTGATTAGAAAAAGCTTCTTGATTTTATAATATTTTTATTTTAAAAAAGATAAAATTAAAAGAATATCAGTGTATCTAAATCATTGGTTATTTAGAATAAAATAAAAAGGCTAAACAACTATATATTCAGGAATGAAGGGAATAACTAGCTAGGAGGGTAGTAAAAAACGAAAAGATTATGATTTACCCCTCAACTTTATGATTTGGAGTTGATATATCTTCGGTTTTAAAAATAGCTCATATGTACCCTATTGTTATACAAATGACCCACGTATACCCTTTTCCTTGTCAGACCAATTTAATAATTTATAAATTTATCCTTTTTAATTGAGAAAATGCCACATAACACTTGAAAATGACTTTACTAAAAAATTTTCTTAACAAAAAATCTTGAATTTGAATTACGAAATAAACAATTTATTAAAAGTATTTTTTTATATATTAAAATTTTTCTTAAGTGTGCTAATGCAGTGGATGATTAAATGAAATGAGTTAAAATTATTTGAATGGGTGAAATTTTTAATTCATTTGGAACGGATGTATGGTGAACTTTTTTCATTATTTTTTTTTCCTTGAGCATGCTACTGCAGTGGACAATTAAATGAATGAGTTAAGTTTATTTGAAAATTGAGTGTGTGGGTTTTTTTGTTTCCTCTTGGATAGAGTGTGTATGATAATTTTTTTATTAAATCTCCTTAAATGTGTTAATATAATGAGTGATTAAATAAAATGAGTTAAGTTTATCTGAGTGGTTGAAGATTTAATTTCCAGTTGGATCGGTTGTATATGGTGGAAAATTATTGAATGAGGTTATTCCTAAGTGCTACGTGGCATTTTCAATTAAAAGTAAAAAAAAAATATTGATATATTAAATATTGGTTCGTTAAGTAAAAAGAAATATGTAAGCCGTTCGTGTAACAACAGGATATATGTAATGGTACCGTTATATATGCACCACTTTTTAAATAAATATATTAATATATTAACTCCAAATTATAAAGTTAAAAGATAAATCAAAATCTATTTCATAAAAAATTAAACTATGTAAATATAGAATTGATAATTTCATCATAATTTTAAATATGTTTCAATAATAAACTTTTTTTTCTTTCAAAACTTACATGGTTAAGATATTGACTGTTTTTAAAATTTATTTTTGATTATATTTGAAAAATAAATAGCGTATATTACACTCACAATGTCTTACTTCTCCATTTTACCATTTCATCCCCCATCTTCTTCAAACTACTACTAGCAAAGGTCAAATCTTGATTTCGTTTTGCTTTTTTAGATCGTTGAACTTGATCGACTCGACTTTTTTCCTTGCCCCTTCGGCCTCTCGCTTCATTTCTTTTTTTTATTTTTATATCGTCTCTTGAATAAAAACACTCAATCTAAAAAATAAATAAATTATATATTGATTATACTACTTAATAAGAAAATAAGTTATTTTTGATAAAACCTCAAATTATAATAAAATTATAATTTAATAAAACAATAAAGAATAACAACAGCTAGTAGTCGTAAAAATAAAGCAAAACAGAATTCATTTCCTCAATTACAAATCTAACTCAAATACCAAAATCTGTGCAAATATTAACTGCAGTCATAGAATTGATGTGTGTGTGATTGTTCTATTAATAGCTCTAAAAGAGATTTAAAATATATATATATGTATATATATTTTTGGTGTATGGAAAATGGAGTGCATAGACAATTTGCCGCCAATGGATCTGATGCGTTCGGAGAAGATGACGCTTGTTCAGCTTATCATTCCTGCTGAGTCTGTTCATCCTGCTATTACTTACCTTGGACAACTTGGCCTTCTCCAGTTTCGCGATGTACAGATCTATACTTCTCTCTGTTAGTTTGTCATTTCTGTTATTTTTGTTTTATACTAAGTTTAGTTGTTGATAGGTTTTTTTTTTTTTTTTTTTTT
>JBDJHY010218652.1:0-11251 GCA_039654485.1 Withania somnifera | reverse complement strand
TTTTGGCCAGAGAAGTAAAGAAGTTGAGGTCCAGGGAGATTCCTATGGTAAAAGTTCAGTGGAAGCACCGTTCGATCAAGGAATCGACTTGGGAAATCGAGAGTGAGATGTAGAGACAGTATCCACAACTATTTGAGGCATCAGGTATTCTTCTTTCCATTTTGAGTTTTGGAGCTTTTAAGTTCAAAATGAGAAACTATTGGGGTAAATTAGAGTTCTTGACCTTATAATAGAAATCAATCAGTTCCACTAGCTTTGGAATATTGAGTTTTTTCTAGTTATACTATCCTTTCCTGTTTTAGATCATCTATGGTAAGTTTGAGCATTTAGATGGGATAAGGTTGAGTTTTGAGGCATTTGGTTGACTTTGGTCAACATTCGATCCTCGGGTGTTTAGATCAACCATCCTATGATTTTGTTGGACTTGAGAGGTTGAATTTAGCCTAGAATGAGTTCGTTTATGCTTCCCGTAAGCCCCAAGAAAATTTTGGTATTTATAGGTAAAAATGGCCCCCTAATGAATATCAGGTCAATGAGATCTCGTACGTGTGATTTGATAGCTCCATTGAGTTCAGAATGTCTAAAATAGTACGGTTTCATATATGGTTGACATGGGGTTCCAGACGAATTCTGAGGGTCCATTCGGAGCCATATCTCCTTGCCTTTTTACTGTTGTTGTTGTTATGGACCCCAGATGACCCCCACATTTACAAATCTGGGGTAGCATTTGAGGAAAGTTAAAAGGCCAGCATTACAATCGTGAAGGGTGGATCACTTTCGTGATGCCTATGGTGATTGACCCTCCGAGATCACGATAGGTACCCTGCGATTGCGATGATTTATTTTCTTTGACCTTCCCAAATATGGAGGTTGCATTCAAGGATGTGAATAAGGATCTAACAATGCCAGGGAAACTTTTAAATAGAATTTCACATAGTGATTTTCATTTACATGCAAAACCACGACTCAAAACCGTTATTTTGGCATAGTAGAGTAAGGTTTACGAAGATAATCACTTGTTTAAGTTCCCTAATAACTATTTCATCAATTTCCCACTATGTTAACATGATTTCTATCGAAAACTCCATGGTTTTTGAAGCCTGAAACAGTGGGTTAAATGTTGAACTCGAAAATTATTAAAACTTGAGATTTTTGCAATGAAACTGAATGAGTTCTTGATAAAACATAATATTAACATTTTGATGGTTGAAATTATTTTACAACCAAGTTTTGATGTTTTCCCTGTGGGCCAAGGGTTGAGTTTTTCTTACACCTTGATTTTTTTAAATTTGGTGTTGATTAGTGAATATTTCCTTGTATTTCTTTCTTGAGTATCTATACATCACTCAGTTGGAGGCAAATATAAAGGGGAAATCATTTGACTAGCCCGATTCTTCAACATTAATGGAAGTTATAAATTGTTAACAATTGTTGGCTAATTGTCTTTTGAATTGGGGTGATATGGGTGTTCCAAGAAGTAGTATTATCTATCATGTTGGATTTAAAATGAAAAAGTGGTAATAATGAACATACTTGATGAATTTTTTGAATCATGACTGTGCTTGAGTTGTATTGTAAATTGTTAATTCGAAACATGTTGTTGGAAATAATAACTTGAACAAAAATTAAGACCTAATTATATATTTGTTGATGAAAATTGTCCATAATAAATAAATGACAACCTCGATATCGAAAATATGGATTCCTAGGAGGCTAAATTGGAGTAAAATGGTATTCTTGGTAGAAATTACCCCAAAAGGGCTTTATATATTAAATTTAAATCTCAATATCTGATACTTCCTATGGTTTTTCTGTGATGATTACTCAATGATTAAACTTTATTTTGAACCTTAAACTATTTCTTGATGAGATCATCTTACTTGTTGATATTGATTGTTGGTTGTCCATGGTGCCTTGGATAGATTTTGGTAAAGGCACAATTGATGCTCTGGCCAAGTGTCTATATTATGATGATATTGTTATGTAATAAACAAGGCATAGCTGAGCCTCCGACCAAGTGCCTATGTTGGATACTGTCGATGAGTTTGAAAATGCCATCTATGATGAGTTGTGTCTGGGCTTAAGATCCTTATTGATGACTTGAGCTATTATTGGACTTGACTTTTGTGATACTTTATTTCTATTATATGACTTGTAAAGATGGATATTTACTCCTATTTGTTTTATCTATATAGATTTTTTTAGGATATTAAGTATATTTCTTTCATTTTTTACAGTTGTTCTTGTACTCAAACCTTCGTTTCTGCAATTTTATGCAAGTACCAAGCCTTGTACTTAGAGATTTGTGCTTCTCTCTTCATACCAGGCAGATTTTGAGGATCTAGAGGTAGTTGGTGACTCTTTCATCAGTTGTTACAGATTCTCATTTTAGTTATCTTATAGTGTCCTTAATTTGTAAAGACTCTGTATGGATGTTCAAAACTCATGTCTTTATATTCTATGTAGAGGCTTGTGAATAGTTAGACCTATCCTCGGGCTAGACTTATATATATTTTACTGTTGTGGCTTCTTCATTTAAATGATTTATTAGTCTAATTTTGCTTTTACCTGTTTTATTGATATTCATCTGGCCTATCTAGATTTGGGAGGTTGGTGTCGTCACGTCTAGTTTTGGGGTGAGACAGTAATTAAGAACAACATTTTAAGAAAAATTTACCTCATATCAGGCAATAAGTAAGAAACGAATATGTAAAGGAAAACTCAATATCTCATTACTAACTCAACATCAGTCTAAATGCCTCTAAATGCAAATATTAGAGTGCTAGGACAAGATCCCTAGCTAGCCTCAAGAAAATAAATAAAGAATAAATCTAATGTATCATCTCTAGATATAATAATAAACTTAGTAGACAATCCCCAAACCAGTAAGGACTCACTAATCTTCTAGCTTCTATGGGATGCAAACCTAATCAACCGTAAGTGTTTGCAAGGCTAATAGGATCTGCATGTGGGTTACATGTAATATAAAAAGTATGGGCCAACACATAAAATGTACTTTGTGTGTAAGAAGGAATAAAATAGGAAATATACTAGTAAAGTAAAAGTGACTCATTTCTTCTGTATTCAACACAGACGTGGTTTTTTCCTTAGATCCTATTCAATGCATTCCCAACTCAACTACCAACCAACTCATATAAGCAGTTCAAAAAATATAGCAAAATTAGTTAAAAAGCTTAACTCTGGCATAAAACTAAACTCATTTAGATAACCAAACTTAAATAGTTTTTAAAAAAATATCAATACTGAGTTAAAAACTTTCTTTCACTTATTTACTTCAAACTATTATTTCATTTCACCCGGGAGTTTCTTTAACCAACATACTTCGTAACTTAGTGACGAAATTCACATAATACCCTATGTGTAGGATCTTCCATACCTTGTCAAAGGATGGGATAATCTTACCTAGTTGATCTACCTAGCCACTCAAGGCACACATAATAGAATAATAATAATACCCTACATTTGGCTAAGCAGGTTGAGGGAATAAGGGCCTCTACCCAACCCTCTCAGTGCTAATACTCCTTCCAAAAATACTGACACATCAACACTTAACACTCTTAAGTTAACAGAACACTCTCAATTTAACCACAATTCAACTACAACTTCAATAGTCTAGAATAGTGGAACACCATCAATGGAACCAACTAGTCCAAACATCAAAATAAACCCACAATGGGTAACTCACTTTATAAAAGACACCAATTTGACACTTCAAAGTCAATTTTACTCTTATCTTGTAATTAAAGCTAATATCAACATCAGAACTCTCAACTAGACTTAATTAGCTAGGAACCTGTCAATTTATGAATGCTTCACATATAAGTTTAAAAACCATGTACAAGTCAATAAATTATGACACGTCAACTCTTATCTCAAGTTTTAAACAAACTTTGAAAACAATATTAAATTTGTGCTCAAGACTTCTTATATACTTTCATTTCAACTTTCAAAACCATGCTAACTCATGAGGACTTACACAATTTATTAAGTATCATATCACTTCATCATTATAATTTAAATTCATCAATAAGTTATCGAGTAAGGAAATCTTAGTATATAAATTTAAGTAATAACCCAACATACTTCTACAACAGGCATCCTTAAACACTAAGTTTCCTTAGCAGGCCCAAATTAACCACTTGGACCAAGTATATCTCTACTTACACTGCTCAACGGAAGCAATATCAAAGGATAATATAAGCAATAATGGTTATCACACAAGTCAATAAAAAAGTGAACCAATAAATAAATAAATTTCAATATTCAACTCTAAATCAACATCTGTCTGAAAACCACTAGACACTAAATATTGGAGTGTTATGACATGATCACTAGATAGCCTCAAAATAATGAAATAAAGAACAACTCTATTGTCTCAGCTCTAAAAGCAAATAAAACTCCATAGCCAATCCTTGAATCAGTGAGGACTCACTACTCTTCTAGTTTCTAAAATATGCAAATCCAATCAACCAAGAGCGTCTGGAAGGTTGGCAGGATCTATATGGGGATTACAATAATATAGGAGGTATGGGTTCAGTACATAAAATACACTAAGTATGTGTGCAAGTGCAAAAGGCTACGATAATAAATAGCTCATGGCTATATAATGAATGAATATCATGGCTATATAATGAATGAATAGTATAATATGCTCAACTTTACTACTCTACTTCATAAAATAATAAATATGCATTTAAATAGTATTAGCTTAAAAGCTTCAACTTGCAAAACTCAACTCAATTAAGCAATTTAACAATCTATAACAAGTTAAAAATATTTAAAATGTCAAGAGTAAAAGTAAACTCATTCAAATAGTTCAGTTTCATTAGATTTATAAAGAAAAAGAGAAGGACTTAGTTAAAAACTTTCTTTCCCTTTTTTCCTTTCAAAACAATAACTTTTATTCCTTTCAAGACTATCAATTTCGCTACTATTCAAGAAATTCAATTTTACTACTTTGTGGGAGTGTTTTAACTGATATACCTTAGTGATAAAGCGTGAGGACAATATATAACCCTATGTAAAAATGCCCTCATATCTTTCCACAGGGTATAAGCCTATGGCTACTCAAGTAGATCCAACTAGACACTTTAGGTACAATTGAGCGGAACCAAAATCAATATAAATATCATGCCTTCATTAAGCTGTGCAGGTTGAGGGAATAGTTATAGGCCTCTGTTCAAGGCCTCTTCCCACCCTCTCAGTGCTAATACTCCTCCCATAAAAATGTTATTGATTTTTTCTCTTTTCAACTATTCAATGACTAGTGGAATTCTCCTTCCCAGGAAACCACTAATTAAGATACAACATCTATCAATTACCACGGATCGGGTAAACATATTCAATTACGTCTCTTAATTAACTACATATCTTTCATCTTATCAAATTAAGCATATCTATTTATAATTTTCTTGAACTAGGTCCAATTATCTAAAAAAGTTTAATCTAAACATGCTTTATCAACGGGTTTAAAACCGTGTGAAAAATCATCGGTCTAGGCACTTTCAATATTCATCTCAAAACTTTATGTTCCATTACTTCTTTCATTTTTTCACTCTAATTATCAAAATTATGCTAACTCATAAGTTAAAAATCGTGACACTTCAACTCACATATCAAGTTTTAAGAATAAACTTCAAGTCATTGTGTAATTTATACTTTTAAAACTTGTTATTTATTAGGCTCAATTAACAAAAAGTGTAATGATCCACTCGGTTATTTCCTTGCCTTTTGTCTTTTCCTATGCTTAGAGATATTTATAGTTGCAACAAGTCGTTTATGACTTGCTGGGAATAGCATCTTGGTGCCTTGGTGACTCATTTACTTGTTATTTTAGTTTTCCTGTTTTGATATTTCAATTTTGAAATAGTAGAACTTGAGAGTGAAATAGTAGTAAACGTACCCAGAATCAAATTTTGACAGTTCCATTAGCTTTGGATTACTGACTTAGTCTAGATAGACCTTAATTCTATGTCCTGGGCTTTTCATTTTATGTTTGGGTTTTTTATAGAAATTCAGCCCAACCGAATCTCATTCTTGGAGTCTGGCCCATGCAATCACGTGAGTAAGGGCCGGGTAGTAAATAAACCCCAACCTCAAGTTTTTAGATCATTTCCCCCATTTTCTATTCTTTTCTTCTTCTTCCAAGCCATTGTTGAGTTCCAAAACTCACCTAAATTGAAAGAAAGTCTTTCCCCAAGCTCAACCTTGTCTCCCCTCGCATTGGTAAGTTATTTTTCTCTTTTGTTTTCCTTTGGAAATGGTAGTTGTTCACCATTGTTAAAAATTGATTGAGTGTAGCTTTCTTATCCTTATTTTCCAGTTGGATTAGTATTCAATTTTTGAATTCTAGCTGGTTAATGCTCCGTGGCGTGTTTTTCTACCCAAAATGCACTTTTGATTTGTTAGAATTGGACTCCGGATTCTTGTTTTAGACCCCTCAGAGTTTTCACACTTTTGAAAAGGTTGTTGAAGATCAAAAACTGCCCAAGTGTCCCATAAGTCGCCCTGGCAAGGTCGCTCCTGTGCCTCGAGATCTCCTTAGTAAAGTCACCCATAAACCTCGGGGTCTCCCTAGAGAGGTGGCTCCTATATCTCGAGGTAACCTTGGCGAGGTCCGAGCTTATGCCCAGGCTGTCGCCCAAGTGGGGTCGTGCTGCAGCCAAAAGGGCGCCCAACGGCCCTCTTCCCTCTATAAATAGGACTTCACCCTTTTATTTTATCTAGTTTCCATTACATTTTCAGTCTCTCCTTAAGCTCATTTTTAGACCACGAGTCCTCTGAGTTGAGGACTACACATCGGTATATTGAGTTTATATTTTTGGTCTATGCAGCCTGCTTCTCGACCCGGGTTGCTAATTGCAATATGGGTCTTATTATGCATATTTTAATCCCTAGAATTGTAATCTATTTAGTTTTTGGTGACTTCAAATGTATTGGAGCTTTCGCGGTGTACCCACTTGAGGATTTCTACCGGAGTCTAGGTAGGCTAGGTTTATTTTTTGCATTGTTGACTGGGTTGATTTGATTATGCTTTTGATATGGCTGGGAGTGTGGGATAGGTTATTTAGAATAATCCTTGTTTCTCTATTGATATCCTTAATGTTTTCCAGGGGCCTGTGAGAGTGCATAGAGGGCGAAGGGTTTATGTCGGGTCCTAGTCCCATCATTTGGAGGCCACTAACCTCGGGAACTATTTTTTCTGTTACGTGACGAGTATGATGAGATAAACTCTTAGAGGTGACATTTGGACGATCCTAGACTCTGTTTGCTTTCCTCTTCCGTTGTTATTCATTTTATTGCTGCTTCTGCATTGATACTCTTATAAACATATTTACTGTTTAGTCTAGAGACTTGGCACTAATGTTTTGAGGGCGAGGCCTAATTATTGACACTAACAGGGGATGTCTGTCCGATTTTGTTGTTGACACTGACAGGGGGTATGTGTCTGATGTTATTGTTTTTATTCACACTAACAGAGGGTGTGTTCGATGTTGTTACTGGCACTGACAGGGGGGGGTGCCCGAGGTTGATTCTATTCTACTTTACTTTCTTGGGCCCTATGTATTTCTTTAGGTATGGTGTGTTCTCACCAGGCTTAATGGGGGGTCACAGTGGGTTTTGGTGTGCTGTTTGTGCTTACCGGTTGTATGGGACGCTGGTAGGCTTTTGTGTGTTTACTTTTATTCCACATTTAGTAGTATCCTTCTACCCGATCCTTATTCGTGGTTATTCCATATATGGTATAATGATTTGTGGGGTTTGACTGAGTTGGACCCTAGGTATATTTCTTTACTTCATTTCAAATTTTGTATTTTGGACTCTGTAGTCTTTATCTACTATTTAGTTCCTGTAGTTCCCCATTGGTACATTTGATATCTTACTCCCCTACTTATTATTAGTTTTACTGCTTCTTTTACTATGTCTTAACTATTTTCGACTTGTTCTCCTCCCTTTCTTTATTACTCACATTTTATTTTAACCTAGTCGACCGATGATGTCTACTGGGTACCTTGTTTGGTACTCATGCTGTATTTGTATACCTTTTCCATGGTACAGATACCAGCAGGGGTTATCAGCAATGCCATGATCATGTAGAGAAGACCAAGCTGATTTGCAGAGATTACGGTGGGCGTTGCTATCCGAGCCAACCATGATTTCCTTGACTCTGGTTGCTTTATTTGGCTCACAGTAGGCCCTGCATTATATTATCTTTTACAGGAGATTTGTATTTTGTATCTTTCGTTAATTCTGTATAGTGGCCCACATGCCTATGACACCAGATTTTGGGATTCAGGTTTTGTATAATTCCCTATTGGCTTTCATTAATATGTATTATTTATGCTTTTCTTTGCTGCATTGGTCATTCTGAGAGTTTATAGCCCATTGCGCGTAGCTCGTTGTTATAGGGTTAGGCTTGTCTATAGAAGAGTTTTTGACGCCATCATGATCTGAGATTTTGGGTCGTGATAGACCGGTCTCTTTGGAATTCGATCAAGTACCTAGTAGAGTCTTGTAGATCAGTGTGTAGAAGTCCGCATCTGATCTTCAGGAGGTTGCGGGGTACCTTAGGAACCACTGCCATCATTTGAATCCAATTGTGTGTTTTCATTTGTACTCTCCTAGAACATACCTTGACCTCATTCCTTGATAGATGGTCCGTACGAGAGGTCTTCAAAATATCGGGACCTTCCCCCAGTCAGTCAGAAGGGGTTAGGATAGGATGGTCTGCCAGTTGCTACTGCCCCAACTACTTCATAGCACCAGGCACCCTCCATTCTACTGTCAAATACTGTTCAGCCACCACCTGCCATGCTCAAAGACTTATTATGGAAGATTATCCAGATGTTAGATGGTACAGCGGTAGACAGGCCACAGTAATCTACCTAGGGAGCTGTGCAAGGCATATCGCCTCCCCCAGCTTCTGCAGCTCTAGCATTTCCACTAGAAGTACCACCGGTTGCACCATTTTAGACTACTTCTACCGCCGCTACACTAGTAGTAGCTCCTACTATACCATTTTTTGAGGTGCAGAAGATGTAGGACCATTTCCTCTGAGTTGTCACCACCATATTTTCGGGAGAACAGGGGCAGGAACCCCATGAGTTTGTTACTATTTGTGAGGAGTGCCTTTAGACATTTGAGCTCCTAGATTCTTATGGGGTAGACTTCACATCCTATCTGGTGCCGCTAGTTGGTGGTGGCAAACTTTCCCAGATCGTAGACCCCCAGGGTTAGCTCCACCTACTTGGGGGTAGTTCAAAAAGGTATTCCTAGCCCAGTATGTGCATTGAAGTGTTCGTAAGCCATCATGGGAATAGTTTGAAGGTCTGAGATAGGGTTCGATAATAGTCCCGGAGTGTGAGGCTCAATTTATTAAGTTATCTAGGCATGCTGGAGATCTGATAGTTATGAGAAAGAGAAGATTCTCTGCTTTTCTTGGGGACTGAGGCCTGATTTGTAGGGCCATGTTAAGTTACTTCTAGTGTTACAAAAGTCATTTCTTGATGTTTCATACCATGCTCGTTGTATGGAGATCTTGACTCGCCAGGATCAAGGGGGTAGCGAGAAGAGGCAGCCATTAGGGCAGTTTTTTAGGGTCCAGATCAAAGGATCGTGGGTTTGACCTGAGATTTCAGTTAGGCAGATAGCACCAGGCCTCCAGTAGTGGGGTGAGCAGCTAACCTGTCAGGGAACCTGTTCCGAGTTTTTGAGGCTCTGCCAAGGGCCCCTATGGACAATTTGAGTCAGGTGATATTTGCTATGAGTGTGGGGGCCAGGGGCATTATGCTTGGGCTTATCCCAGCGTAGAGCCTCTCAGGCTGCAGCACCACATGTTCAGCCATTACAGGCTGTACCACCAATTGAGGTAGGTAACCAACCTTTTGAGGCGACAGGGAGAAGGCCGGGTGGCCAGAGGTAGAGGCATAGAGTTAGTTGCACAGTGGGAGGGAGAGCAGTGCCAGCTTTAAACTATTCTTGATAGGGCTGAGGTCAAGGCCTCCAAAGTAGTTGTTACCAGTACGTTATCTGTATTTGGGCCTTCTGAACTGACTTTATTTGATCCGAATTCCACCCTCTCCTACATTTATGTTTATTTTTCTTTGAGATTGGGTGTTGATAGTTAGCAGTTTCCTATACCCTTGAGTATGTCTACCCCAGTGGGTGCATCCCTAGTGGTGGATCAGGTATATAAGTCATGTCTTGTGACTATTCAGGGTCATGACACATGTTTTGATTTGATTGAGCTAGCTATGTTAGATTTCGATGTAGTTTTGGGCATAGAGTGGTTGTTCTCTTATTGTGTGGTTATGGATTATTATGCCAAGACCGTGACCATATCTGCGCCTGGTGTACCCCCTATAGTGTGTGTTGGTCCCGTTAGCCATTCTTCAGTTTAGGTTATTTCTTATTGTCGATCCCTTAGACTTGTCGCTTGGGTTGTTATGCTTATTTGGCCCATGTTAGAGATGACAGTGCAGAGTCCCTTTCCCCTGAGACTGTGCCGATTGTTAGTGAGTTTGTTGATGTCTTCCTTACCGACTTGTCTGGCCTTCCACCTGAGCGGGATATAAATTTTGATATCAAGGTTGAGCCAGGCACCAGGCCCATTTCTATCGTCCAGTATCACATGGCGTCAGCTGTGCTTCGTGAGTCAAGTGTCTAGATATAGGACTTGATTAATAGGGGTTTTATCCATCCTACTACATCATCGTGGGGTGTCCCTCTGTTGTTTGTTAAAAAGAAGGATGGGTTCCTACGGATGTGTTTTGATTATCGGTAGTTGAATAGGGTGACTATTAAGAATAAGTTTCCTCTACCTTGCATTGATGATTTTTTTGATAAGCTTCAGGGAGCCACGGTTTTCTCTAAGATTGATCTGAGTTCTGGCTACCACTAGTTGAGGGTTCAGGCTAAGGATGTCCCGAATACAGCATTTCGAATGAGGTATGGGCATTACAAGTTTCTTGTGATGTTATTTGGTATGAATAATGCCCCTGTAGCTTTTATAGACCTGATGACTTGGGTGTTTCTACCTTATCTAGATTTGTTTGTGATTGTCTTTATCGATGACATACTGGTTTACTCGAGGAGTCGAGCCGAGCATGAGGGCCACCTACGGATTGTGTTGCAGTCTCTAGGGACTGAGAGACTTAATGCTAAGTTCTCAAATTGTAAGTTTTGGCTAGATTCCATCTCATTTTTGGGTCATATGGTATTGGGTGTCAGG
>JBDJHY010218620.1:0-11252 GCA_039654485.1 Withania somnifera | reverse complement strand
CTTCTTAGCCTCGCCGTCTTCCCAGATGGAAAGAAACGAATTAAGAACTTCCTTGCTAAGTCCTCCCATGTATGTATGAAGTTCAGTGGTTCTGTAGATAACCACCTCTTGGCTTCCCCCAATAATGAGATGGGAAATAGTATGAGTCTCACATAATCAGATGAAACTCCAGTAGGAATATAAGTGTCGCTGATTTCTAAGAAATTCTGAATATGTTGTTGGGGGTCTTCATGTGGGAGACCAGTGAATTGCCCGTTGGTGTGCAACAATTGCACCATATTCTGCATAAGATCGAATCTACCTCTAGGAGTGGGCTTCTGGATGTCGGAGGTAGCATTGGCGGCTTTAGGAATAGCCACCGCGCGCACAGATCTTGGCGCTTCCATCTCGGATGGTACCACAATAATTGGTGGATCTAGTGAGTCGTTTGAACCGGACAGTGGGAATATTC
This sequence comes from Withania somnifera, assembly GCA_039654485.1. Classification (NCBI taxonomy): domain Eukaryota; kingdom Viridiplantae; phylum Streptophyta; class Magnoliopsida; order Solanales; family Solanaceae; genus Withania; species Withania somnifera. The sequence goes on along the minus strand of JBDJHY010218620.1, from coordinate 10,801 downwards.
TTGCTCTTTGCTGAGAGTGAATGAAATGCTCTGGCTCAGCAAAGGTACTGCCAAGATTCTGACTTATGCCAGTTTACATGTAATAGAACCTACAGAGAAGTGAAAGTCTAAGATCAAGTTGTTAAATGATTTGTACAATAACAAAAATCACTCAAATAAACAAAAAGTGAACTAATTGCCAAGTCCCTGACAATGGCGCCAAAAAGTTGTTGCGTCCAAATGTACACGCTAGTGTATGCGATCGTACAAGTAATATAGTGGCTCTTGCAAGCCGGTTGTCAAACCCACAGGGACTTCTAAATTATTAATTAGTTCAACTAAATAAGCTATATGAGAACTTAACTTAAAAGTGCAAATTGGGGATTCAAGAATAGGTATTAATTAACGTACAACTAAAGTGCATGTAAGATGGAAATAAATATATAAAGATATAAGTTGATATAAATCAAGACTACGATAATTCTAGGGCAATGGCATTACACACACACACACGTATGAACTTCAATTAATGTGAACTCTTCGTTTCGTCGATTGTTGAGTTAGAGGTTGATATTATGACTAAGGATTGATTGTTCGTTAGCCACCTATTTAATCAAGTAACAACTACGCCAGATTAGAGTGTTGTTAGCTTTTCATAACAGCATTAAGATATCTTCCCTAATTTACCAAAGGGAAGCAACTAAGTACACGATCATGTCATAGTTAGCTAGTTATATTACTACTATTGGATTAAGGTTATCAATATAAACACACTCTTTATATTCACGTTCACTCATACAATTACCGGATTCAATAACCTAGCAAGCAAAAGAATCAATTCTAAAAGCAGCCAACAATTAAAAACGTAATTATAACAAAATAGAAGAACAATCGATTAACCAAAAACAAAATGTTACATTCATTATCATCCATATATGGTGTGTGAAAAACAAGCCCTAGAATTAGGGTTTTTAGCCCATACAATACATAATAAATACAAAGTTAATAGTTGACAAATAAAGTACGTAAATTGTATGAATAGTCTTCACCCTAGGTGCTATAGTGTTGTTTTATTTCTAGGTTTCTCTTGTCCACTAGTGATAGCCTTTTCTGTTCCTCCCACAAGAAAAATAATAATTGAATACCTAATTATGCCTCTAAAAATTCCTCTTAAGGGTTTCTGGACTTCCTGGTAAAAATATCCAATTGCCCTTAATAAGCCTAATTAAAATAGATCCAGCCGCTATACACCAAACTGGGTCACAATTGTGATCAGTGTATTTTTCCTAGAATTGATTCTGCACTCCTTGGATAGCCTTCAAGTTTCACTTATTTTCTTTTATATTTCCATATAATCCTACAAAAGCTACTAATCACATTGGTTAATGGCATTTTAACATAATAACTCCACAACCATCACATACTATACAATTATCCTTAAAAAAAAGCTAATTACTATGATTTAAGTGGCTTTTTTACAGGTAAAACTGCCTAAGATCATAGCGCGTTGTCGTTAAATGATAGGTAGGCTCTGTGGGGATATCTATGGTCTTATAACTTTAATAACTGTACTAAATAGCATTCGTGGGTTGGGTACCTAAGTGGTATAGTGACCATGTACCATTCTTTCGTCCGTTCTATGTGGATATTGATGTTTTGGCACCTGAGTGATATGGGGTCTAAGGCTTAGCATTTTATTAGAGACACCTATGCAAGGAATCTAATGTGAATATTTCATGATTATATGTTATATATATACATGTTTTTTATTTTTTGTGCATTCATGGAATGAGAGGTTGGGCCTATGACTCTGATGAGAGTGTATTAGGGTTGGGCTGGTATCACCACTTGAATTTTGAGTTGTAAAGGCTAAAGATAGATTTTGATAATGATAATGAATAACGATATAAGCTGAGAAAGCAGAATACTAAATGATAATATAAGTAATTTCTTTTACTGATTTAGACTCGACATGGTATCCAGCACCCGATAACACTTTTTCTACTTGTTTTAGCCCAGGCTTTACACCCTAGCACTGGGAAGTATCACTTTACTAATTAATGCTGGTACTTGAGTCCAACCCAGAATCGGCAGTGAGTACAGCACTGGGACTTGAGTCTATCATCATACGGCAGTGAGTACATCTTTTGACACTTATGGCAGTATTGGTGATAGATATATGGTGATACCCAATTTATTGATGATTTTGTTGAGATATGATCGTATACAGGCTTGTTCGCCTTGACTGGTTGAGATGGGTTTAACGCTATCATTGATATGAGGCACAAGATGCCAGACTTGAGACATTAAAAGCTCTATGATTTGGGATGTGAGGATATGATAACGTTAGATTTGTATGTGGTGGTGCACCCCCATGACTTGTCTCTGGGCTTCCACACAATGTGAAGAAGGGGGTATGTGGAGTACGGGGGATAACATACACGGGGAAATGTTAGGGTAGCCTTCTATGGGTTCTTTTTACTAGGCCTACGGGTACCGGAGAACATGCATACACAAGATGGATACTTCATGTACTGTGTTTACTTTCCGCACTTATTTTCTTCAGTGTACCTTGGCTGAGATGTAATTCCTATGGTGAGCATGTTTCTTGGTGTACACTGCACTTCTTTCTGGGGGATTTGTCAGCATTTAATTATTTTACTTATTATTTGTATTTCTGCTTAGTTGTCCTTATTAGTTACTTGTTGTTTCATGTTATGTGGGATTAGTGCCTTACCTTTTCACTTGAGGTTACTGGTATACCGACCATGTTCTACTTCTATCTTCTTGATTCCCATTTATTGTGTTATATTTCACATATGTTGTTGCAAGGGTGCCGGGTACGTTGTCTTTCATTGCCTGTGATCCTGTTATATGATTAACTAGTGATATCCGTCTATGTGACACTTGATTCGTACTTGAGTTGCTAGTTTTCCCGTATTTGCAGGGACCCATCTCTTTTCTTAACAAACAACACTGGGGCACCCCATGACGATACACTAGGATGGATAAAACCCCTGTCAAGAAAGTCCTGCATCTAGAAACTCAACTCACGAAGCTCAGACTGTGCCATACGATATGGAAGAATGGAAATCGGCCTGTGCCCAATTCAACCTCAATAGCAAAATCTATATCCCGCTCAGGTGGAAGTCCAAGCAAATCGATAGGGAAAAATCAATAAACTTGCTAACAACCAGCATAGTCTCAGGGGGAAGCGACTCATCACTGACATCTCTAACGTGGGCCAAATAAGCATATCAACCCTGAGCGACAAGTCTATGGGCTCGACAATAAGAAATGACCCAAATTAATAAACGTCTTGTGAGACCACGCTATACTACAAGGGTTAAACTAGGCATAAATAAGGTCATGGTCTTGGAATAACAATCCAGGACAGCACAGTAGGAGGACAACCAGTCCATGCAAAGAATCACATCAAAATCCAACATAGCCAACTCAATCAAATCAACACACGTGTCATGAACCTGAATAGTCACCAAAAACGACCTGTATACCCTATCAACCAGTAGAGATGCACCCATCAAGGAGATACACTCAAGGGTACAAGAAACCGCCAACTATCAACACCTAATCTCAAAGAAAAATAAATAAAAATATAAGAGAGGGTGGAACCCATATCAAAGAAAGTCAGTACAGGAAACACAAATACATACAATCTTCTGGTAGAAATAGTATTACAGACCTCGGCCTTAGTTATGTTAGGAATAGCATAAAGCTGGCACTGCTCCCCCTTCTTCTGTGTACCCAAGTCCCTGTCTCTACCTCTAGCCATTAGGCCTCCTCCCCTAGCTCCCCGAAAAGCTGGTGGCCGACCTCTGATTGGGGGCACTGCTTGCAATGGTTGAATGGGTAGCGCTGCATCTTGAGAGGCCCTGCATTAGAGGAAATCTCAGTTATAGTGACCCCGGGCCCTACACTCATAACAAACATCACTATACTATGATGACCACGGGACCCCTTAACAAAACCTCGCAAACTCGAAACTAGGACCCTGACATGCTGGCTGCTAACCTTGTTGTTGGAGGCCTAGTGTTGTTGACTTGATTGAAATCTCTGATAAAAATCACAATCCTCTAACTTGGACCTTGAAAACCGCTCTGATGTGGCTACCTTTTCTTGCTACTCCCTTGGTCTTTGCAAGCCAAGATCTCCATACAACGAGCATGGTCAGAAACATCCAAAAAAGACTTCTGTAAAACCAGCAGTAACTTAACATGACCCAGCAAATAAGGCCTCACTCCTCAAGAGAAGCGACAAATCTGCTCCTTCTCAAAAGTTATAAAATCTCCAACATGTCTGGATAAATCAATAAATAAAACCTCATACTCCGAGACTGTCATCGAAACCTGTCTCATTCCCTAGAACTATGCTCGTGACACCTCATGGACACTCTAAGTCATATACTAGGCTAGAAATGCCTCTCTAAATTGTCCCTAAGTAGGCGTACCTGACCCTGATGGTATACGAACCTAAAAAGTCTGCCACCACCGACTGGCAGTACCCTCAAGCAGATAGGATATAAATTCTACCTTATAAGAATCTAGGAGCTCCAGTGTCTGAAGGCGCTCCTCACTAATAGTAACAAACTCATAGGGGTCCTGCCTCTGTGCTCCCAAGAACCCGGTGGGGAAACCTAGAGGAAATGGTCCAATATATTTTGCACCTCAAATGTAGGTATACTAGGAGCTAGTGTTGGTTCAGGGGAGGTTGCAGTAGTTTGAAGTGGTGCAATTGGTGGCACTGCTAGTGGTGGTGCAGGAGCTGCAGAAGCAAAAGTAGGTTGTACACCCTGTGCTACTCCCTGAGCAGATGATTTTGGTCTGTCTACCGTTGTACCATCTAACATCTGGAGCATTTGCCACATTAAGTCTCTGATAGCGGCAGGTGGTGGTTGAACAGGTATTGGCCGTGGCACTGAGGGTGCTTGTATTTGTGAAGTAGCTGGGGCAGTAGCAATTGATAGAGCATCCACTCCTACCCCTTCCTGGCTAGCTGTGGGAGGGTCTCGATGTATCAAAGATCCTCTGGTATGGACCATCATAAAGGAATGAGGTCAAGGTAAGTTCCTGAAGAGTACGAATAGCAACACATGATATGATTCAAAAGAGGGCAGTGTTTCCTGAGGTACCTGTAGCTTCTCAAAGATTGGGTGTGGACGTTTACACAATGATCTACAGGACTCTACTATGTACTTTCTCCATTGCTAATGAGATGGTGAACCTAAGTTCTAATACCACTCTGTCATGACCCAAAATCTCAGGTCATGATGGAGTCTACAACCCTCTTATTGAAAAGCCTAACCCTACAACTCGGAGCTACATGTAATGGGCTATAAACTCTCAGAACAACCAATGCAACAAAGGAAGGCATAAACAATACATAATAATGGAAGACAGAAGGAAATCATAGATAACCCAACTCCCAAAACCTGGTATCAGTGGCATATGGAGCTACTATACAGAATAAATCAAAAGATATAAAATATGAGGTAACTCCTGTAAAAGGTAATACAATATGCTATGGACTGAATAAAGCAAGAAAAATTCAAGGAAACCACAGTTGGATCAGACGGTAAAGCTCACCGTAATCTCCACAAATCAGCTAGGTCTACCCCGCATGATGATAGCATCGCTGATAACCCCTACCGGTATCTGCACCACGGAAAAAGGTACAAAAGTGCAGCATATACAAAAGTGCAGCATAAGTATCAAACAAGGTACCCAGTAGACATCATTGTCAACTGGGTTAAAATAAAATATGAGTAATAAAGGCAAGAAAGTAAAACAGATCAGTAATAGAAAAGGACTAAAAGAAATAGTAATACTAATAATGAGAAGAGGAGTAAGATACTGAATATGGAAAAATAGATCTACAGGAACTCAACACGGTAGATGCAGAGTAGAAAGACCAATATCTAAAATCCAAAATGAATTAAGGAGCATACCTATGCTCCAGCTCAGTTGAACCCCAATAAACATGATACCACATAGACATGATCCACGAATAAAGATCAAATGGAGGAATGCCGCTAAAAAAGGAATAAAACATAAACTCAGAAAAAACCTACTAGGCTTCCCATACCACTGGTAAGTATAAACAGCATAGCAAAACCCACTATAACTCCCCACTTATGCCTGATGAACACATACCATACTAAGGAAATACAGAGGGGCGCAGGAAAGTAAAGTAGAACAATATCAACCTCGGGCACACACCCCTTGTAATTGCTAGTAACAAAACAAGGGCAAAGCCCTTTAGTTCAAATAGCATACCGAGGGCCCAGCCAATTAGTGCCAATAACAAAATAAGGGCCCAACCCTTTAGTGTAATTAAAAAAATGAGGGCCCAGGCCTTAGCACCAATAAAAAAAAAGGGCCTAGGCCTTTAGTGCCAATAACAAAAATAGGGTCCAGCCCTTTAGTGCCAATAACCAGTCCAAATAGTAAATATACTAGAGAATCAACACATGAGAAGTAATAAGACAAATAACAATGGAAATAGAAAGTAAACAGAGTCTATGATCGGCCAAAGCCACTAGCCAAGAGCTTGTCTCACCACATTTGTCGTGTAATAGCTAAAATAATTCTCAAGGTTAGTGGACTCCACACGGTATGACCAGGACTGGGGAATGTAACCCATCACCCACTATGCCCTCTCACGGGGCCCCGGAATCCAACAAGAATATAGATAGAAAAATGAGGATCAACCTAAATAACCTAACACTACTAGCCATATCACAAGCATAATAATATCAACCCAATCTATAATGCACATAAATAAACCTAGCCTACCTAGATACTAGCAAAAATCCTCGAGGTGTGCGCACGGTGAACCCAAAGCTCTAACACAGTCGATATCACCCGAAACTAACAAATACAAGTCCAGGGATCAAAATATGAATAATAAGACCCGTATTGTAGTTAGGAACCCGGGTCTAGAAGCGAGCCCCACAGTTGGGAAAATAAACAAATTATACTAGTGCGTACCTCTTAGCTCGGGGGACTGGTGGTCCAAATATGAGCTTAAGGAGACAAAAAACATTTTGCACAATTAAAGAAAAGAAGAAAATAACTAGAATTACCCTGAAAACTACGTACTGCGAACTCAAAAAATCACTCATGCAACTCCCCTAGACTTAAATCACTCCAAAAATAGCCAAAAAAACCATGAGAAAGAAAGGAAACAAACTGCACAATGCTGGAAATGAGGGGGGAACTCCCATATTTATAGAGTGTAGAGGGTCGTTGGGGCGCCCTCGTCGGGCAGGCGATATGGGCACAGGGGAGACATCTTACCAAGGCAGCCCCTAGGGAATAAGGGCAGCCTCCCCAGGGTGACCCAAAGGCCACTGAGGTGTTTTGTGATCTACAAAAACCTTTTAAAAAATAAAAAGTCTGAGAAGTCTAAAACAAGCATCCAAAGTCCAATTCCAACAAACCAAAAGTGTACTTTGGGTGGAAAACACACCATGGACTCAAAGGAATCGATGAAATGACCATCCAAGTCCATTTAAGAGAAAAATACCCCAAACCCCAAGGATACAAAAGGATCCTAAAAACCCTAAACCCCCCCTCCCCCCGCAACTGCTCTCTCCCTAGTAATTTCTTCTTTCTTTGCCTATTGTTGCAGCCACTTTCATGGCCTTTCAGGCCACTAGACAGCCTCATCATAAGGTTTTCTAGCCTCCCAATACCTTAGACTACTCGAAAATACTACAACCTAACAGATAAAACCCACAAAAACAGCCTTCACTACCCATCCCTATTAAACCTATTATTTTCCAGCATGGTGAACCCACTATGCAGTGGAGCATGGAAGAAACTGAATGTATGATTAAGCATGAAAACCTCGAGTATACAGTGGTGGGGAAGTTCTCATACAGTTGGCCTTCTATACAAGAACTTCGTAGGTTGATCCCCATGCAGTGTGAACTAAAAGGAGAATGCAATATTGGTTTACTATGTAATAAACATGTCTTGATAAGATATTGTTTGTTTGAGGATTACATTCAGCTACTGTGTAAACCTATTTACTACATTAAGGAAAAGATCATATACCATCAGATGAGGCCTTTGAAGTGGGAGCCTTGGTTTGATCCTGAGGAAGAAACAACAACTGCACTGTCTTGGATTTCTTTTCCCACATTGCCACCCCACTTTTTTATGAAGGAAGCACTGTTTTCTTTGGCTTCTGTTGTTGGGAAGCCACTGCAGGTTGATCTTGCAACTAGAAATAAAACAAGACCTAGTTGTGCTAGAGTTAAGGTGGAAGTAGATTTATTGGCTGAGCATCCTAAGAAGGTACAGATTCAGTGTATTAACAAAGCTACTGGAGAAACAAGGAGCAGATGGATCAACATTAGGTATGATTTTATGCCTAAGTATTGTAAACACTGTTGTTTACAAGGACATGAAGAAATAGGGTGTAGACTTTTACACCCTGAACTTGGGAATAGAGAGAATAAAGGAGAGGAGGTTACAGGTTTTGGGAAGCAGAAAACAAACAATGCCCCTATTAGAATCTTATCTAGTGGGAAATTGGTTGGAAACCCTAATAACAATAACAATTTGCAATTGAAAGCTGGAAGAAATAAGGTCTGAATGTTGTGAATGACAAGAGGGGAGTAGGAGAAGTAGCAGATCCTGGTAAACAACTTGCTATAGTGCATAAGGGAGGTGATACATCACTGCACAAAAACAATATGTTTATAGCTTTGAAGGAGGATAATGGAGATAATGCTCAGTTGGTGGAGGTGCAACAACTTCAACAGGTTGATGGAACAAAGGAAAAATCTACTTCTAGGGCAACTAGGGCTTTGATAATTAAGACTATTGAACCAAAAGAGTCCAAACTCAGTAGACAGGAAGTTGTGGTGCATACTAGCACTAAGTCTACCCTTAGAAAGGAGAACACTACAAAAGAATGGGTTGAAGCAAGGTTTAAACAAGGTGAAGGAATGGTACTGACTATTCGATCATGCCAAGACATACCATCAAAAAATAGGGACACAACAACAAACAATGATAATGAGGCAACCAATACTTGGAATGATCAGGTTGAGGCTACAGTACAGGAGGATCAAAACAACAGCAGTACAGGTCAGGAACAGACACAGGAGGTCCCAATTGTTGATATTGTGGCTTAAAATAATAGGAGTACTATCGTAACAATTGAAACAAATAAAGGTAACAACTTAATCTTAAATGATTTGAGTATCTCTAAAGAAGGTATAACAGTCAATAAAGGTCATCATGTGGAAAAAACAATTCAAAACCAAGAGGCAATAAATAGCAATTTGGGAATAAGTCAGGAAGTGGATAATTGTGCTAGTACAACATTTGGAGGTAAACAACAAAGGATAGATATGACAGACATTGGAGGGCTACATCAAACACATATACAACAAAAGGGAGTTCCGAATTATAAAGACGCAGATGCAGACATTGAGAATACATCCACACAAAAGCACAATGAAAGAAATCAACAGGAGGAGAAAGAATCTAAAGGGGTGAATGATAAGCATAAGAAACATCAGTTGACCAAATACAATGATAAACTAAAGGCACTGGACACTGGAAAACCATTGAATGTATAGGAGGTTGTTAGAGGGTATGCAGACATTGATAGAGATGAGGAATCAACTTGTCAAAACTTTCAGAATGCTGCAAGAGATGGAGATCTATCCCCTAGACAGATAGTGAAAGGAAGATCAGTTGGAAAATAAAAGAAACACCAAAAAGAAGGTAGTCTTCCTATTACAGGTAGGAAAACAAGGAGTACAGTGTCTAAATCCAACATTTAGCTATGTCTAAAGCTATTGTTTGGAATATTAGATCTATCAATACAAAAAAAGCCTTTAAAAGGCTTTTATCAATGCATAGAAAGCACAAATTTTATCTTATTGGCCTGCTTGAACCATTTCAACATGCTCACAAAATTGACAAGTATAGCAGATGCCTTGGCCTTCCAACAACCTTGCCAAATACTAATGGAAAAATCTGGGCATTTATGGATAAAGATCATACAGTCACAGTACTGATGGATATGGATCAACAGCTAACAGTTTTGTTAGTCAACAATGAAACTGGCAAGCAAATGATAATCACTCTTGTGTATGCAAAATGTGATTCAGTTGAGAGGGTTTCACTGTAGGATTCAATGTACTCTTTGGGAAGTGATATGAATGATCCTTGGCTGGTTACAGGTGATTTTAATGTGGTGATAAATGAGGAGGAAAAATATGGGGGTTTGCCAGTGTCCATTAATGAGGTAGAAGACTTTAGGCACTATATTTAAACATGTAACCTAACTGAGCTAGGATTCAAGGGGAGCATCTTTACTTGGTGGAATGGAAGAGTGGATGAGGCCTGCATTTTTAAGAGACTGGATAGATGTTTGGGGAATTTTCATCTTTAACAAATGTTCCCAGGTCTAGAGGTTTCTCATCTGACCAGGTTTGGATCAAACCACTCCCCTTTGTTGCTGGAATGTAAAGTGGATAACTCAAATGTCATGAAATCTTTCAAATTTCTTAACTTTTGGACTACACATAAGGATTTTATGGAGGTAGTTAGATAAAACTGGAGTTCATATACAGTTGCAAATCCATTAATGAACTTCAAGCTTAAATTGAAGAAGCTGAAGATAGTCTTATCAAACTGGAACAAGGTAACATATGGGGACATATTTCATAAAATAGCAAGCTTGAAGGATGTTATAAAGAATATAGAGGAAATACTTGAACTTGACCCTTCACAAGAGAACAGACAAAGGCTGTCAAAAGCTCAGACAGATTTGATGA
>JBDJHY010218609.1:0-11252 GCA_039654485.1 Withania somnifera | reverse complement strand
TTAACACTAGGATCGACTGCTTTGCACTGGTCAAAATCAACGAATTCATATCTAGGACTTATTTCTGTTGAAGGATGGACTGACAATAGTTCTTCGATTTCTTCTTCTTCTTCCCAATCTGGAACCAATCCTTCATTTTTTTGTTTCGATTGGATCCAGTCTCTGGGGCATACTAGAACATTCATTGCAGTGCTTCCCAGTGAATGTCGATGGCTTCCAATCTACTGTCATCCCTGGCTGAATACGCTCTCCGATGCAACTGTTGACATTCAAAGATCCATGATGTTTCTGGCTAGTGCTGATAAAACGGAAAACTTGTTTGCTTAATCTGCCACCAATCTAACGGATTAACTTTCTTGCTAATTTCCTCGTAAGCCTGCAACAAATAAAGATTTAGTTCATCCCCAACTCCTCTCCGTGAGGTAGCCGGTATTCTATTAAAAATTCTGGTGTTAGTAAAATCAGGAATAACATGTGTCTGTCTTTTAAAAGAAGATGGTGATTACTCTACAAAATTAGAAGGTTCATCAGATGGGTTAGTAATATTGGTTGGTGTGACATTATTAACTATAATGGTATAGTGGTCATATAAAGATTCAAGTGTTCATTCGTGTCAGCCATAACCCCAAACAGTTGAGGTTCTTCGTCATGTTTAATTTCTAAATTTGTATAAAGTTGTGTACATTCAGTTATTGTTACTTGTTTTAAAAGGAAGAATTTAATATAGCACTAATTAAGTAAACAGTGGAATTGAAAAAAATATTTTTTAAACTTTTCAAGCATTGCGCCAATGGCATCTTTGAAATCACGTTTAAGCTTATATTCAGAAAGCAATAAAGATATTCTAGCTACATAAGATAGAGTAGAACAAACAGCGGGATAATATTTAGACTAGACGAAAATACGTTAATAACATTGTAAAAAGTTTATAAAAATACTTCTACATATCTAATTAGGGCCCAATCCGAATTTTGTAATATATGTTCAGGTGTTTGGCAAAATTAGTTAAAAATAGCACTAATGGGTATTATTTTCATCATATGTTCATGCGTACGATTTTCATCATATAGAAAAGTTAAAACTCGTCTTTGAATTATAAAATTACTATCTATCCAGTGACAACTAATGGTTAAATAATTATTTCTATTTACAGCACGACCAAGATTGGAAGTTAGAGAAACTCTACATGAAAGATTAAGAAATAGGGTATGTAAATAAAATACATATTATTTGTATAATCTAAAAATATTTGATCAGCATGTACTTCTAGGAATATCGATAAATATTGAATTATAAATTCTTTGTATATAAAAAATAAATGTATCATTTATTAAAATTTTAAATTAGTTTGTCATTTTTTGGAAGGCAAACAACTTGACGATCTTGTGCTTTATTAAAATTTGAATTAGTTTATCGTTTTTTGGATTTAACCTACCTTGATTCAATCCTTCTTCCTTAACACCAGTTACTTTGACTCATTCTACTTTATGTTTAGTTCTACAGTGTCTCGTCAAGATACTCGTCCCCCTTGCATTACCCCCTCTTATGTGAAAATACTTGCTTACAAATAATGCATCTGATGGTTTCAGTTCTGTTACATTCAAAAAACCTTCATACAACACTAATTTTTCTAGGTTCTCTAAGAGGTTAGGAGCAAAATTAACAAACTTGGAAATAAGGCATTGAGATTCTGATTGTTATCATCATCATCATTATAATTAAACTCGTCAAGATCAATAAAATCATCCCCTTCTAATTCATTATCTTCTTTTATTCAGTAATTTTCTTGCAACTTGGCTTAATTCATATCATGTATACCCACACACTTCCACCATATTCAAATTTTTGTTCAGGTTCAGTAGCAATACTAGGTGGAGCGGCAACCATACAATTATAATTTCTAGTAATACCGGAACCTTTAGCAAAAGCGAAACCGACTTTTTTCTTCTTACTAGGACTACTTTCGGGATACATATTTTTAACTATTTTTCTTAGTCCATCCATATTATAAATTATAATAGTAAAATTTAAAATATAAAATAATATAATTACAAATAATAAACAAATTAAAAGATTTAAAAATTAAAAGTAAGAGATGGAACGATTATATCAAATTATCGAATTAATTGATCAATTGAACACTTGAAAGTTGAAAACTTCCAGTTGATCACTTGATGTTGCTAATAATTATAAAATAATAAATTAAAAAATTATTGAGAACAATTAGAACACTTTTTTAGAAAAAATATTGAGAGAGATTGAGAGAATTGTTATGAAAATTAAAAAAATTGAAGTGGTATTTATAGAAAGAATTTTGGAATATATATATATATATATATTTTAAAATGGAAAATATGATCGTTGTTGGACCGTTAATGACGTTCCAATTTTGGGCCAAATGGTCAAAATTGAGGGCCCAACAGCTATTTAAAAAAAAAAAAATTTCGAACCAGTCCGGATTCACTGATTCGGACTGGACCGGAACCAAACCGGACGACCCAATTATTGTATCGATCTGGTCTGATTTTTCTTGAATCATTCCAGTCCGATACCTTTTGGGTCAATCCGCCCGAACAAAACCGAGCGGCCGACAGGTTTATGTCAAGGATACTTTAAGCATTATTCATTTGTTAGTATCAAAAATATATAATACATATGAAAAAGAGTTTTAGGTATTATATACCCTCATAAAATTTAATCCATATTTTGAAATTTTTGACGTGACAATTGAAGATGAAAAGAGCGGTACATCAACAGTGAAGGCGTTGCAAGGGAGGGGTAAGAGGAGAGTGAAGACTGTGGAAGGAAGTGTTGGCGGAGGACCGGCAAAGATGATGGGGTCTCCGCCATCTGATGATGAAGTTGTGCAAGTAGAAGTTTCAATTATCGAGAACGATGCACTGGTGGAGCTACGATGTCCGTACAAAGAAGGGTTGTTAGTGGATGTAATGCAGCTGCTAAGGGAGCTTAAAGTGGACGTTGTAGCAATTCAATCATCTCTTAATACTGGCATCTTATTGGCTGAGTTGAGAGCTAAGGTACGACGGTAAATAAATTCTATAGTTTTGACAATAACATCAATATATGGAAAGATAGTGGGATCTAGAATTTAAATCTTACAAAATCTCAATTCTAAAATATTGACTTGAATTTTAAATTTAACTTTCTACAAATTAATTAGTATATATTTTGACACGTACAAAATATAGGCTAGCAAACCCATATATTCAAGGTTACCTTCATCCCGCATACAAAATACTTTTTCTTGTGGATTTAATTTATATACCTGCATCGATAATATATAAAACTTATTGCTTGTCACAATGTGATTTAATCTATTAATCAAATTACTTAATTACCTTTTATTTTAAATATTAATGCACTGCTTATTAAATAGAGTATCCTGTAAATACTATAAGTCTACGTAACTTAAAACTCTTTTGTTATTTATTTTCCAGGTAAAAGAAAATATATACGGAAGGAAAGCAAGCATTCTGGAAGTGAAAAAGTCGATACGTCAGATAATCACAAGAGTTTAAATTGAACTCCCATCAGTTTGTCCCCAAAAAAGACACATGCATTTGCGATTTGAAGAAGTTGGATAAGACAATTTTTTGGGACAAACTAGGTATATACTATAGAAAGTTAAATAAAATAAGAAAGAAAATTGCACAAGGATGGAAAAGCAGCTGGGTTAGTATAACTGTCTACAATTTTAATTATGAATCAATTAGTAATTATATAATATGAATTTATGTTCTTAAGTTGACAATATAATCCCCAAGTAACGTACAGTTTTTCTTCTAGTTTTTTTTTTTTTAAGGTTTTTTACTTGGAAGACAAAATATTACGCATATTTAGCTAGAGAAGGAATGCATTATACAAAATATTAAGCGTGTTTTGCCCTTTTTCTTTCAAGGATGTAGAAACTGAAATTTAATTAAACAACGCGGAATAATCCTGGTGGTCATAGGGCAAAGGTCATTCGTTTTTTTAAATTGTCAAAATGGCTCGTTTGGATGTAAACGAGATACAAATTCTTCTTTTTAATTTTTTTTTCATCTTATTTACACTCAAACGAGATACAACTTTTGATTTATTTTTTTACATCTTGTTTGGGTATTAGTGAGATTCTATTATTATTATTTTTACTTTTTTTTTTGTATGTCACATGTACATATTACTTTTCTTGATATTCTTGCTTATTCCCTGTTTGGTATCAAGCTTTTGCAATATTTATTGCAATTCATTCTACTGTTATATTTGTTGCATGCAGACAGCTATCAATCTTATTGCTGATTTCATGTTTTTTTTTTTTTTTTTTTTTTTTTTTTTTTTTTTTTTTTTTCTCTCTTTCCCTTTTTTCCATAGGTTTATTTGATTCATCTTACATGCAGACAGACTTGCGGATGGCAAAAACATAATTTTTTCTCCATTTTAGTTTATGTGACTTTTTTAAAATACTTTTAAAAAATAGCATTTTGCTATAATTAGTAATAATTTTACTTTATTTTTTATCCTAAATGAAATAGTTTATAATTATACCAATTATTTTAAATTAAACATCTATATATATTCAAAGAATGTACAGACAAAATAGAGTAATTAAAGTTTTATTATCTACCATTTAGTTTTATATATTTTAAATTATATTATATATATCATAAAAAATCCAAAAAATAGAGTCAAAAAAAAAAATATACACGTGATAGGCAAAAGAATAAAAGAAAGAATCAAAAGAATTTTTTTTTTTTGTTAAAAAACGAAAATAGAGAAGACAAATGAAATTAAAGAAATTGACTTTAGCAAATTTATTCTTAGCAGCAAAATCGTGATTCTTTTGTAATAAGTGAATGAAAAAAATTTCTTATTTAATTGATAGTGTGAAAAGTTGAATCCTTAACTAGCACCAAAAGATATAAGAGTATCTTATGGAGGATCATACATATTTGCAAAATAAGTACGCAACGATCTTTTTTTTTTCCATGGCAAATAATGAGGTATTGAGTTGATGTTGAAAATCACCAAATAATTCAACAATATACAGCTAAAGTGTCTTTGGAAGGTGGTGCAAAAATCAAAATCAAAAACTAAACTTGACTTTTATATGTTTGAAACTGAAACATCAACTAGATTACGTACGGACCACGGAGAAAAGAAGATGGGGTCATTTTCAAATAAATTTAGCACAACGCAGACAAGCCTTTTTAAAGTAAGTAATATTTTGTTTTCAAACAAAAAGATCAAAATGAGTCATGAAACAAAATCATACGGGGCTCATAGACCAAATGTACGTTTGATGTGGCCCATCAGAAATCTGACATATCGTTGGGGAGCTGAGACAAAGCCTTTTGATTTTAAGAGTTATTAGATCTTCACTTTCCGCTAAGGCATTTAATGAACCTATATATCGTTGCCGATTGCTACTAAGAATCTAACAGAACTTTTCTAAATGTGGATTAAAAAACCTGTCATTTGATTCGTTTGCTTGGAAGAAGATGCCTTAGGTTCTGGACTCAGCCACAATGCTTATTCTCCAAGAGACAAAGCTGTATCAATGATGACTTCAAAATTACAATATGGAAATAGAGAGTCCAAAACTTATTTGACCCTCGAAATTATTTAAAACATCAACTCATCACTTAAAAACATGAGTGATGAAAATAGATTTGTCGGACATAATATTTAGGCATTAACAAACTACCCGCAGGTGACCTAGGGGCAAAAACTCACCACATATAAGTGCATAAAA
Source organism: Withania somnifera (assembly GCA_039654485.1). Taxonomy (NCBI): domain Eukaryota; kingdom Viridiplantae; phylum Streptophyta; class Magnoliopsida; order Solanales; family Solanaceae; genus Withania; species Withania somnifera. The sequence continues at coordinate 5,500 of JBDJHY010218609.1, read as the reverse complement.
AACTTGCTTCACATTTGTGTCCATTGAAATCATGCTCTGACCCAAAAAATGAAATCTGCTTCACTTTTTTATTCAACAAAAAGTGTGTTAATTAGATATTTCTGATTTAAACTTCTAAGTGTATTGTTATTACCTAAAATATAATTGTTTTATAAATGAATCACAGAAGATTTTATTAAATACAATTAATTTCTAAAAGGACCATAAAATATAATTATTTTAATAAAAGGACCATAAGATATAATTATTTTAATAAAAAGACCAAAAATATAATTATTTTATAAAAGGACCATAAAATATAACTATTTTAATAAAAGGACCATAAAATATAATTATTTTATAAAAGGACCATAAAATATAACTATTTTAATAAAAGGACCATTAAATATAATTATTTTATAAATGGACCATAAAATATTTTATTAAATATAATTATTTCAATTTGTTTGACCTTTTATTAAAAATATTTATTTTAATTTACTTGTCTAATTTATAAAATTAAGAAAAAATTTATCATGTTCTTCCGATATTGCCTCTATGATCAAATAACTATATAAAGTGGAGTAATAGTTAATTCAGATTTTTAAATGATAAGTAATAAGAGTAATTATAAAATAATTTCCCTAATGAATATTTTCTTAAAAGAGACGTCAAGCCGGGGCAAATCAATACAGTTTACATTTTCAAAAAAAGTTACTTTTCAATTGAATAACTTTAACATATATTTCTTATGCATATTTTTAGATTTATTTAGTTATTTAAATGTAAACTGTATTGATTTTAGGCAATAACAATACATATATAAGTTTAAATCAGAAATACCTAATTAAAACATCTTATGTTGAATAAGAAAGTGAAACAGATCTTGTTTCTTAGTGTTAAATTTGTCTTTGATTATTTCAAAGGTCATATAAGTTCCGGACTCAAACAATAGAAGTGTTTTATGTAAGGCCAAAATTTTAAGAAATCAATCAATGATTACTAAGATTCCTTGTGAATAAATAATATTTTAATAATTAAAATTTTATTATGTAATTCAAATCTATACAAGGCATCTAAGTAATTGTAAAATTAAAAAATAAACGCACTTTATAATTAGAATTTTGAAGGAATAATTAACAAGCTTTAATAATTAAATCTGAATAATATAAATTTAACTTTTTACTAGTAATTGACTAGTAAGTGCAAATAAATAATGTTTCATAACATAACTTTGTCTTTTTTATCTTTTCATTTTCCCACTTTTGATAGCTCAGCATCTGTCTCTTTTTGTCTCATTCATCAAGATATTCTTTTTTATCTTTCGATTTCTTTGATAAATTATAAGTTAGCTAGTTTCTTGAGAATAATTGGTTAAAAAGATACTTTCAAAATTTAATTGAGAAAAAAAATATCTATATTTTTTATGAGAAAAATAGAAAAGAGTGGGTCAAGAGTTTGTGTGTACTTTTAAAATTTTTGGCCAACTTATAATATTTTAAAATTTCAGTTAATCTCTTACCATTTTCATTAAACTAACTTCAATTCATTTTTTCTCTCTCTTCTACCGTATATATTACAAGTCTTCTTCCACGAAGAACACCATCAGTGATTTTCTCGCAAGCCACAAATCTCGTTTATTTTCATTGTCATGTAAGTAGCTTTGACATCAATCCCACTTCTCACCTGATTAGTTGGTTCGAATCATTTTTAAGTTCAATTTTGAAGTTTTCTCATGGTTTGTTTAATCAATTTTTGACTTCAAAATTTAAAAATTTTGAAGGTTTTTTATTTGATTTGGTTGAAATTTCATGTTATGTACTTGTAATATGTTGATTTGATATTTATTTTGGTATTTTCTTTGTTATCGTTGCAGTTGGTATTTAAAAAAAATTTGTTAATGACAATGCATAAAAAAATTGACATTTTATTTTATTTTTAATTCATATGAATGACTATTGTTGCCTATTTTAGTGATTTTGATTTTGAATGTGTGTTTGAATTGTTGCAATTGTATGTTCTATTAATAGACTTATGTTTGATTAGGGGAATTTTTTATTTTTTACTGAATTATTGTTCATTGTAATGGTGGTTGTTCTCTGTTTTAATGATCTAATTTTCTTGTTTCGTGTATCTTGGACTGCTGCAATTGTCTGATCTATTAATAGACCTTCAGTCAATTAAGATTGATTTGTTGCCAAAGGCAGAACTGTTTTTGAATATAGATGGTAAAAAATGGCTAAAACTAGAGGAATGAAGGCAAGCAATAGTTCTATTGACAGCAAAAGAAAAGAAAAAAAAAGTTTTAACGAATTTGAAAAGGAAAAAAATCAAGTACAAAGATATGTCGACGAGGGTAGTGACGAAGTTTCTGAGGTCAGTGGAAAAGATGTTGTTAATGTTTTGAGAGTGTGGGAGAGAAGTTTCTGAAGATGATGAGCCTTTATCCTTGCCAAATTGTGCAAGACACATTTTTGGTGAGAGGAACGACTTGGCCATATGGTTGGATGAATATGGACCTTATTCGGCTAAAATATTTATTAGGTCTAGATTGGCCTTGTTTCAGCAATTTAGAAAAGTAGTGAAAGATCAAAAGCTTACAATCAGTTTTAAGAATTCATGCTTTGGTAGTTTATGAAAAATGTTCAAATTTCTCAAGCTCAATGGATAGATGGCCTATTGTATGTTGTTGCGTAACGTGATGTATGGCAAGATATTGCATGATATGTGGTTTTGTGTTAATGACAAGCCAATATATTTTGTCTCGAAGGAATTTTTTCTGATTATGGGGTTAAATTATTCATATTATTCCCTTGAATCAAAACTGAATAAAGTGATTTAGAAAAGTGCATCCTTCCAATAAAAGGTTACGAAAAAATAAGAATATTACAGGAACAAAATCGATGTAGCTGGTTAGAGGAGTTAGGATGGACAAGAAGGATAAGTTGAATGTTGTTTGGTGTGGTTCTTGCACTCGATTTTGCTTGCGAGAGATGCGTCAAAGAATGTAGACCCAAACTTCCTCATGATTATGGACTCTCTGAAGTACTTTAAGAAGTATTTTTAGGGTAAGGAGTCCTTTGAGTTAACGCTGGACTATCTCAAGAACAAGATGACTTTAAGAAGCAGAAAGAAACATTTGTTGAGAAGAACAATGCATCCTATGTTCTTTACGATTTTTTCTGGGCATTCATGGTATTGATTACCAACCATTGTATTAGTTTATTATAAACTGTTATTTATTTATAAACTATTTTATGAAATGAATCTGATCTATTTATTTACTCTTGTTTCGATTATAGATTTGGATATAAGAAAAAAATTTCTATCTCGGAAGATGTACTAAAAAATCACAGAATCTTTCTCTCCCCATTTTCAGAATCCTTAGATGGCACTCCTGAAAAAGTGTAAGCTTACTAAAGGTGATTCATTTAGAGTTAGCATAATAAGTACAAAGATATGAATTGTATTATTTTTTTATTATCTTGCAAAAAATTATTAACAGATAAATAATTATTAATAATTAATTATTTTTTATAGATTGTGCATCGCTACCTTATTCCTACTGTCCGTGAAATAGAGCAGAGGTACATGAAAAAGTTTTATCCCTACGAGGATGAGAGCAAGGGTGAATTTATCAATGCCTTAAAGGTCATTTTGAGAGGCATAACTATCCTCACTTTAGCCCAAAAGAATTTGAATGTGCAAGGGGTTGAAGCTTTGGGTGGTATTTTCATTGAACTTCACCTTGTGGGATCAAAAAGGGAAAGAACAGCAACGGACAAAGCGAATGAGCGAACATTGCTTGACCAAGTGTCGGTGCTTGAGGATTCACTGAAGGACATTCAGTAGAGATTAGGAATGATTGAGGAAATGAATAAGGTAAAGTACTTTCAATTTTGTTTTATTTTAAATTATTTATCGTATGCAATTTTATTAATACTATACAAAAACATTCAACGAACATTGACAGCTTCTATGATCATTTAGCCCTAAAAGATAATCTCATGAATTTTGAGAATTCATTTATGAAACTCCTCAGTGAACCCGCTGGTCAACCCAAGCAATTGAATAACATTTAACTTGACATCGATAAGGTTTTTCTTGAAGTAGTAGCTTTCTAGAGCGATGCAATCTTTGCAGAAGCATGCAAACAAAATGAGAAGGAGGAGAAAAAACAAGATGAGAATGAAGATACGGAAGAAGTTGAGAAAGAAGAAGAAAAGAAAGAAGACGAGGAAGGAAAAGCAAAGAAATAAGCAAAGAAATAAGATGAGGAATAGATGATTGTTGAGAAAAGAGAAGAAAAGAAGGCATAAGAGGAAGAAGGGGAGAAAAAAATAAAGAAGAAGAGAAAAAAATATAAAGAAGAAGAGAAAAAAAAAATAAAAAAACTGAAGAAAAGGATGATGAAAAAGAGGATGAAGAAAAAGAGAAGGTGTCACGACCCGATTTTGCGGATCATGATGAAACCTACTATACTACCAGTAGGAGAACCAAACCCCATAGTCCGTAGTTGAAGCGGAAGCGAAGGATTACATTAAATGCGGAAGACTATCAAAAGTCTATGAAAATAGTAACGTTTGGGGAATTAATTAAAATGAAACAACCACCCAAAATCCGGTATCAGTGTCAAATGAACCACTAAGTACAGAATGATGAAAATTAAATTAAATATAGTATCAATATGTCTCTGAAATACAATGGAGATCACTAAAACATAAGTCTGAAGAGAAGTATGAGTACAAGTCACCGAAGCAACCCCTACTCAGTAGGATTCGAGGGCCCACTGAGCGCATAACAATAATAAAAGTAGTAAATAACAGAGTACAAAAAGAAGGGTCACAGAAGCAAATTGGACATTACAGGAAACTTATAACTCAAGTACGAAACAAGTACCGCATAGACTGATAGTACTAGCTAAACACATAACAGGATCGTCGGCAATGAAAGAGAATGTACCCGACTTCCTTGCAACAACATATGTAAAAATATACACAATAAATGAGAATCAAGGAAGATAAGGATAGAACATGGTCGGTATACCGATAACCTCAAGTGAAAGCATAATTGAACGAATAGAAGTAATAAACACTAATCCCATATAACATGAAGCAGAAAGTAACCAATAATAACAAATAATCAATAATATGACTAATAAAGTAAAATAATTAAATGCTGACAAGTCCCTCATAAGAAACACAATGTACACAAGAACATGCTCACCCATAGGCTCCCCATCTGACCTATGAGCACACTGAAGAAAATTATGCAGAAAGTAACAAACACATGATCGTCATCAAAACCTCACATCCCACTTTCAAAACCACAATAAATCATAATTGGCACTTCGTGCCCCGCAATAGTATTATCTCGCCGGCACCTTTTGCCTCATATCAATCATATCATATCAATAACATCCGCTAGTCGTACTCGGCAAATCAAGGCGTCTCACACCGAATATATATATATATATATATATATGTGTGTGTGTGTGTGTGTGTGTGTGTGTGTGTGTTAG
>JBDJHY010218599.1:0-11252 GCA_039654485.1 Withania somnifera | reverse complement strand
TTTTACTTATTTTAGTCCAGGCTTTACATCCTGGAATCGAGATATAATATTTGATTAATAAATGATGGGACTTGAGACCGACTCCGTTCGACAGTGAGTATAGTCGCTGGGACTTGAGTCCGTTGTCATACGACAGTGAGTATAACTTTTTGACACTTATGAAACTACTAGTTATGTAAACTTGATGATACCTAATCTATTGAGACTATTAGTGATACAATGATACAGGCATTGTACGCCTTAAATGCCAAGGACGGCTTGATGAGACTATTGATATTTGGCACGAGATGCCAGATTGTTGAGACCCTTAAGATTTTGAGATTTGGGATGTGAGGATATGATTAAGTTAGAGATCTTACATGGTGATACACCCCCATGGACCTTGCCTCTGGGCTGTGGATAACACAAAAGTAGGGTGTATATGCAGTCAGGGGGATATACCAGGAATATCTAGGTTAGCCTTTCATGATTTCTGCCTGCTGGGCCTACGGGTTCCGAAGGAGGAGCATACAAAAGACTAGTTACTTTGTATGATTGTATTTACTTTTCGACACTTGTTTTCTTTAGTGTACCCTTAAACTATCATGGGGGCTTATGGGTGAGCATGTTTCTGTGTATGCAATGCTTCTGTCTGGGGGGAATTGTAAGAGTTTATTTGCATTATCTTATGATAATTGTTACGACTTAGTTGTTATTGCTGGTCAATTAACACTTCATGACGTGGGATATTGTGCCTTAGACTATATTTCATTCCTTCATATTTTACTCGAGGTTACCGGTATACCGACCATATTCTTCTCCTTTCTTTTTTTGACTCCTGATTTATTCTATTATTATTCATATATATTGTTGCAAGGATTGTCGGGTACATTATCTTCATTAACTAAGACCCTTTTATGTGATTAGCTAGCGATATATGCCTCTTTGTTACTTGATTTTTAGTTGAGTAGCTAGCTTTCCTTGTTGTACTACTTGCTTATGTGACCCCTTTATTGCATTCCGTTATTTACTGTTTTTATTATTGTTATGTGCCCAGTGGGTCCTCGAAGCCTACTGGGTATGAGTTGCTTCAACATTTTGTACTCATATAACACTTGCACATGTGCGGATCCGAGTACAGGTTTTCAATCGTGATCACCGACAGTTGTTCATATAGTTTACACCTTCTTCAGAGATTCAGGGTGAGCTTGGTATCCAACTTTTACCTGCTTCTCTTCGTCTTTGGCATTCATATTTGATCTTTGTGTATTTCGGAGACACAGTTGTATTAGATATTTTGGACTTCTTGTTTCTGTACTTAGTGGTTCGTTTGACACTTATAGCCATTTTGGGCATTTATTTGATTCTTTAAACTTTCACATTATTTATCTTCTTATCATTACACTTGTTCCTTCCATATTTGATATAGTAGTCCTCTGCTTCAACTACGGGGTTGGTTCTCCTACTGGAGGAATAATAGGTGCCATCATAATCCGCAAAATTGGGTCGTGACAAGTAGTCTACTAGTATTTGCTTTAGATGTAGTTGTATTTCCTAATTTTTTTGTTTCTATTTTCTATATGATTACATATAGTTTATGCCCTTACCTAATGTGTAGATGACCCACTCTTGCCTTATAATATTGAGATCGATCAAGTACTAGGAAGAGTTCCTAGACTTCTGAACAACTTGAGGTAGTTAGACAAGGAACATAGCTAGATGAACGAGAAGAACAAGGTAGATTGAACCCTATGAATCCTAATCCTCTAGTTGATGTAGATAGAGATGATAATGAAGATGGGTTTGGTGCAACCAAATCTATTGTTGTCTTAACTCTCATACCAGGTGATAAATTCTCTATTCATAGTAACGTGATACAATTTCTACACTTGAACGGGTTATTTTGAGGAACTATTGGGGAGGATAAAACTTGTACTTCACAATCTTTTTGGGTAACTATAGGTCTTTTGAGATCCTAGGGGTGAGACAACCTATAGTATGCCTCAGATTATTTCCACTATCATTGTCTGGTGAAGCAATATTATGGTTTATTGAGCTCTTGATAGCTATATCGCTACATTGTTAAATTCAAGAGATACTTTTCTTGAGAGATTTTTCCAATCATCAAAGATGTTGCATCTTAGGGATAAGATTAATAACGTTATACAAACCAGAGACAAAGCATTGTATGAGTCCTAGATGAGGTTTAAGCAAAAGTAATGTTCAAACCATGGACTTGGGGATGATTATCTCAAGGGGGTATTTGACAGACCTCTGAATTCAATGACAAAGATGGTTGCTGACAATGTGATGTGAGGTTCATTCATAACTAGAACCTACACTTATATTGCTGAAAGGTAGATAAGGTTACTATGATAAATATATAACGGCATACAAGAGAGTATGTGGTTACTGATGATGCTCATACGAATGGTACTGCAGTTGAGTAGAGGAAAATAGAGGAGGAGTGTAATCTTGATATTACTCATATGATAACACAACTTGACTTGATCAATAAATAATTATTATCTAATATCGACGCAGTGGATGCTAAGGATAAATCTCCTTCTCTAAGAATACTAATACACTGATATAGAGGAAAAGGACAAGTTTATTAATCTGAAGGGGGTTACCAAGGCATTGGTAACCAAGGTTAAATTTGTTATAGAGATTGTGATGATAAGATTGTGATGGCTTTTCGAATTTACATATATTCCTTAGTTATTTCATTTTACTTTATCCATTTTCAGTATTTCTTTCTATGAGCTAGAGTTTTGTTCCAGCCAATATATTTCTAGTTTATAGAGGCCTTTTAGACATAGTGTGTAGGACTCAATTTTTATTTAGGATGTTGTAATTTTCACCTGTTATAGGAATTGCCATTTTATTACTAGTTTGACCATTATACCTATTAGTATTATTGCTTCCGACTTACTTTTATCATTGATTAGTGGTTGTGCTAGATACTCTGGGTTAGTTAGGGGTGCTTCGACTTCTCAAATAGTGTCCCGTCTTGGGTATAGACTCGGGGAATGAAAAATTTGATATCAGAGCATCAGGTTCAAGAGTCCTAGGATGTTTAAAAGTTGTGTTTAGTAGAGTCTCTTTTATGGATTTGAAGCGCACCATACTAATAAAGGAGAGGCTACAAAGAATTTTAGGAAAATGCTTCCTCTCTTTCAAATTTCTCAGTTGTGCCATAGTGTCTTAACTCTAAATTTCTTTTATTCGTTCTCTAGGAATTTGTAGAACATGAATCCCCCGTATAGAAGGTTTTCATACCAGAGCTAGAACTAAGGCCAACAATCAAGATAGAGTCCTCCAGCGGCACAGTCGGTGCCTAAGGATCAGTCCTCACCCTATGATAATGTGAATGTGAAAATGATGAATTCAAAAATACCATTCATCTTTTGGCAAAAGAAGTTATTGCTTAGTTCAATCAACGGGGACCTTTTCTATAACTTTTTATCATATATTGTGATGCTTCAAGAGTTGGTTTGGTGGAATATTGATGCAAATAGGTAAAGTTGTTTCTTATGCCTATAGATAGTTGAAGACCCATGAGAAGAATTACCCTACACATGATCTTGAGTTGGAAGCTATGGTATTTGTGCTAAAGTTATGGTATCATTACTTATATGGGGTTCATTGTGAGGTATTCACTGACCACAAGAGTCTTCAATAGATTTCCAGTTAGAGAGATCTGAACTTAAGCAGCGATAGTGGATTGAGTTGCTTAAATATTATGATATGACTTTTTTTATACCATCTAAGTAAAGCAAAAGTGGTAGCGGATGCTTTGAGCAGGAAGTCTGCTAGTATGAGTAGTCTTGCATTGATCCAAACTGAAGTGCGACCTTTATCCTGGGAGATTCAGAGTTTGGTGAATAGTTTTATTTGCTTGAAGATTTGAAATAGTGGTGGTATCCTTGATTTTATCAAGTATTGTTCTTCCCTTATGGAGCATATAAAGGAAAAGTAATTCGAGGATAAAAAATTGATCATTATAAGAGATAAGGTGTTGAAGGGGGAATGTATAAGAGGAATTTTTTGACACTAAGGGTGTTTTGATGATTGGTAGCTGGATATGTGTGCCCAAGGTAGGTGATTTAATTAGCTTGATCATTAGAGAGGAACATTGTTCGAGATATTCCATTCATCCAAGTGCGGCATAGGTATATCATCATTTGAGTGAGCACTATTGGTGGTGTGGAATAAAGAGGGATATCACTGAGTTTTTGGCTATATCCTTGAACTTTCAAAGAGTTAAGTTTGAGAATTAATGACCTAGTGAAGTGTCTCAATAGATGCCCATTCCTTATTGGAAGTAGGAGAAGATTACCATGGACTTTAATGTGGAATTCCTAGGACCTTGGGTGGATATAAATCCATTTGGGTGGTTGTGTTTTGATTGACAAAATCTTCTCATTTTATTTCGATCAAGGTTGATTATATGGATGAGAAGGTAGAGGATATTTACGCCAGTCAAATTATTTAGCTACATGGTATCCTTATTTCTGTTATCTCTAATAGTGGATCATTTTTAACTTTGCACTTTTGAAGGGCCCTATAACATGGCTTGGGTACTTAGCTTGATATGAGTACAACCTTTCACCCTTAGACCAATGGCCAGTCTGAGCGGACTATTTAGGTCTTGGAGGATATGCTACAAGCTTGCAATATTAATTTTGAGGTTCATTGGGATAAACATTTACCAATAGTGAAATTTTCTTGTAACAACAATTACCACTCTAGCATTTAGATGACACCTTTTGAGGTATTATATGGCAGGAGGTGCAGATCTCCGGTCGGTCGGGATGTATTTGAGGTAAGGGCCCTATATACAAATATTCTCCCTGATGCTATAGAGCAGTTTCAATTTATTCAGAGCTAATTTTTGATAGCCTACAACAGTTAAAAGAGCTATGATAACAGATGGGTTTCCCCCTTAAAGTTTACAAAGGGTGATCCAGTTATGCTAAAGGTGTTAACCATGAAGGTTGTGATCATATTTGGGAAGAAGGGAAAGCTTAACCCTCAGTTCATTGGCCTATTTGAGATTCTTAAACATGTTGGAGTGGTGTCTTATAAGTTAGCTTTGAAACATAGTTTGTCAGTGGTGCATCCTACATTTCATGTTTCAATGCTTCGAAAGTATATTCCTAATAATTCTCATGTTATTCACTATGAGTCTGTGATGTTGGATATGGACTTGACCTATGAGAAAGATCCTCTATCTATCCTATACAAGCAGGTTAGGAAGTTGAGGACTAAGGAAATTGTTATAGTAAAGATTTAGTGGAAGAATTGCCCGATTTTAGAGGCTACATAAGAGATTGAGTCTGATATGCACGCTAGTTATCCATATCTTTTCGGACTTCATGTAGTTCTATCCCTTTATGTTTAAGGGTTAACATGGTTTTTAGTGGTGAATGACCCTGCAGATCTGTTTATAAAATTTTTACTAAATTACTATTTTACCCTTCTCGAGAGTTTCTCCGAGTTATAGTTGTTTAGTGTATGGGGTTGGTTTTGAAATTGGAGCTCAATGTTGCAAACTTTGATAGTTTTTCAGTTTTCGCAAACCTTAATGTGAAATTAGTAACTTTAGACCTTGCTTGGAGTTTCGAGTCTCGAAATGAAATTTCAACATTTCCATTAACTCTAGAATATAGAATTGGTCTAGAAGGACCTTCGTTTTTAGTTCAAGGCTTCTTATGTTGATTTTAGATCACATGACAGGAAATTTTAGATCACATGACAGGATAAAGTTGAGTTTTAAGACCAAGGTTTGACTTTGGTCAATATTGGACATCATGTTTGAGTTTTGTTGATTCTGTTGGGTTCAAGAGGTCATTTTTAGGCTAGGTGAAGTTAAAAATATTTTCAAAAGTTCTATGGGCAAACTTGTCTTTCTGAGTAATTTTCTATTTTTAGTAACCTTGGCGTGTATCAGGTCAAGGAGACCTCAAATTCGTATTTTAATGGTTCTATAGAGTCTGGAACATCAAATTTAGTAGGGTAGTATATGTGTTTTCCATGTTCAAGATTCCAAACAGATCCCGATGGTCATCAGAGACTAGACTATATGTTAGCTTGATGTCAAACTTTAGTTGCCTGCGGAGATAACATTACTCATCACAATCACATGCATGGGCACTGTGATAATATGAGCCATTTATGTTGGTCATCGCGATCTCACGTCTAGGTGACACATTCGTGTAGTTTAGTCCCCCAACTCATCACAATCACGTGACATATTATCATGATCACATATAGCAATTTTTGTGTCAGAATAAGTCACTCATCACAAGCGCGTGGGTAACCATCGCAATCACATAGTTTATGCTGAAATAGTGAGCTAGGGAATAAAATCACTGTTCACAAGATCATTTCCCCATTTGACCATTTTTGACTTAGAGGGCTTACTTGGGGTATTTTCAAGGATAGTTTTCAAGGCGAATCTTATGGGAAAGTTCCTAAAACTAAGTCTTTTATTTCCCTTTAACTATTCCTCAATTTTTACATTAAATTTGGTGATTTCAAGTTATAAAATTTAAGGATTTTAAGAAAAACCTTAATATTGTATATTTAACTTTTAAGGGTCAATTACCATGTTTTTGATAAAATTGCATATTCATGATCCTTGAAACATGAAAAACTTGATTTTAAACAAAAACTTTAGAAGATCCATTGACCCTCATTTTTTTCTTTTTGGGGGTGATCTTGGACCCGAATTCAAACAAATCAATATGGGTATAAAGTTCATATTTTCTTATGCCAATATCATATTTTATATATTGCATAATTGAAGGCTAGGCACAAAGGAAAAACACCTTCTTGACGGAATTTTCTTTGTTTAAGGCAAGTCGAGGATTGGTCCTATTTAAAAACGTTGTTGAATCCTTGTTATGTGCCATTCACTAAAAATTGGGAGTATGGGAATTACTTAGGGGTATCCGTGTCTGTGAAGTGATAACTTGGATATTAAAGTCAAGTATGTAGGATTAAAATAAAGGGACAAAAAAAATGTTAATGATTTGCCTTACTTATCCACTATTGAGTTGGGTTGTTGTGTATTATGGTGAACCCAAATGGGGTTTTATGCATTATTTAGTGTTGATTGATCGTTTCTTAGGTTACCTTGGCCTATTCTAGTTGGTATTTACTTTACGAGACCGAATCTTGGTTGTGTTAGATGTGCCTTTTCTACTACATTCAAAATTATAAATTGGGAACTAATGACGTACTACAGACTTCGCCTATGAAGCTATAGTATGATGAGTAGGGTTCACCCCATGAGTTGTGAAATAGACTTAGGGAGGGAGGCTTGCCTTCTGATAAAATAAGAATGTGATGCTACACTTGGTATTACCTAGGTTTACTTTTGTTGTTTGCCGATACATTTGTTGAGTTGGTTGTGACTTTTCAATTGATATTATTGTTGATGAGAAGTGCATGGTTTCATTGAGTATTAATATACTAGTGCATTGATTGGTAATTCCCTGTTGATATTGTCCACCGTAGACTTGGTTTCGGTTGTTTAAGAACTCTTTTTTTACTTACTCCTTATGAGTTATGTTTAGTGTTTATTATTGTTATCATCCCTATTCTATGTATCTTTCATTTACTCTTCATAATAAACTACTGGTGTTGTACTGATTTATAACTCAGAGTCTGCATTATTATGGTTGGAATGATTGGAGTAGTTGATGGTTTTTCATTGTTTAGGGATACTTGCTAGGTACTTGTTTATTTGGAATTCACTCCCTTTCTCTTATACACTTGTGTGGGTGCAGAGTATGGTGTAGTTTGATCACCTTCCTTTTAATCAAGTCTGAGGCTTGAGAGTTCGGAGAGTGGAGGTAGATGTTTATCATCCGAAAAATACCCAAGCTTTTTATTTATGTATTAGATCCTACTTGAGAATCATAGACATTTGAGACAAATTTATCTTTCGGCTATGTACTTCTTATATTTAGAGGCTTGTACATAGTGACACTGGTTTCTAGGTTGTTATATAGTCAGATTTTTCAATGTACCTTCTTTTCTTCTCGCTGATTCATTATTTTCCTCTTCTAAGCTTATAGAGTTGTGTAGGATTACCATTATAGGTGGTTAAGGATGATGCCATCACGACTTAGGAATTTGGGTTGTAATATGGACTTAAATATCAAAGACCATGTGGCAAAGCAAAACGACAGACCTTTTTCCACACAACAGGTTGTCACCTACAGTATTACAATCCACATTTTACTGGTTATAGCAATGGTTAAGACAGTGGACTGTCAACCATGTGATGAGCCATCACTTCCATTATCAGATGCATCAATGGGAATTTTTCCTTGTATTTCAATTGATAGTTTCCTTGTATTATATATAGCATTTCTAGGGTTTATTCGAGAGATCTACTATATTGAGAGAGAGAGTAATACATACTCTAGTTCTTTGTGATTTTTGAAATACAATTGAAGATTTTATATTTCCATTTTGGTGTATGTTCTACCCTATCATGAATTATTTAGTGTTTTTTGCTTAAAAGCATGAGTGGCTAGATCCCACTTTTAGGATTGTGGGAGCCATGGTGTGATTCATATTTTAGGGTTGCAAATTGTGTAGATTTATTGAATATTACTTTTGTATCATTTAATTCCTCTATATTGATTAACTTCTAATGGTTGTAAACATTAAACATGCTCTAGTATTAATTTGTTGAGAAATGAGATTAAGGCTGGAGATGGAGTTTATGATAAGGATTGAGGCTTTCAACCCTTATACTGTAATTAGTGCTATAATAAGATTAATCATCTTAGGGTAACATTATGTTCTGTAATTCAAACACTCGTAATCTGAGAAGGTTTAACTGAAATTTATCACAATAGGTTGAGAAACACTTAAATGATATGAGTGAATCATAGTCCTACAAGATTGACATTGTGTGAAACAACTAAAATTGGCAATCCAAGTGTGTTATGAAACCATGGTGAACACAACTCTAGGTCTCTCTCTTAAATGAATTCTTCTTACTTAGGGTGTGTTTGGTATAAAGGAAAATGTTTTCTGGAAAATATTTTTCAATTTTCTCATATTCGTTTGGTTTAAAAGTCTGAAAAATATTTTCCTTAGAAAATCAAGTTCTTTCAAAATAAGAAAAATAGCTTCCTTAATCAAAGTAGGGAAAACAATTTAAAATGTTCATACCACTTTAAAAGATAAGTTGCAATGCTTAGAAAAAGTTAAAATTTTGTAAAAAAATTGAACTTTTTTTTACCTCAACCCCACCTTACCCCTGCCCTGCTCCTCTTTCTCAACTCTACCTCATCCCCTCAATTTGTTTTTTAATTTTTTTGTATAAAAAGAACTAATGTTTCTACCCCTACCACCGCTACCCTACCCCACCCTTACCCTGCCCCTCTCCCCACCTAGAATTTATTTTAAAAAATTTAGTAAGAAAAAGACTACACTTTTATATTTACCTTACCTACCCCCCTAATCCCCATTTTATTTTAATTTTTTTTGTAAAAATAAACTAAATGTTTTTATCCCGACCACCTTACCCCCGTTCCCAACCCAACCCCTTCCTCCCTTTCCTAGAAGTATATTTTAAAATTGTTTTGTAAAATAAACTAATTTCTTTTACCCCCCACACCATGCCTTGTCCCTACCCTCTACCCACTACCTCTTCTACCTCCCTCCCCCACCTTAGACCCCCACCCTGCTCTCCTCTCACCTATCACAATATCTATCACTCAATTCCTATCTATTCTTATTATATTTTATCTTAGATGTATACAAATGTTTTTAGGAAAATATTTTCTACTTGTGTACCCAATACAAGAAGATAAGTTAGAAGTAACTAGGCTTCCTAGAACATGTTTTCTTCGAACATATATTCCATGAAAAATATTTTCCTCCATACCGAACACACCCTTAATCATCATAACTATTACTCATTCATAATTGAGAGTATACAAACCCCCATTTTACAAACCTCCTTTTGGAAATAACTAACGAATAGTAAAATGATTACATAAGACATAGTTTACACCTTTTTCCCTGTGGGGTTCGACCCTAAAATGATTAGGTTATATATTCGACAACTACCACTTTATATTTTTCTTAGAGGTGTAAATTAGGAGTATCAAATATTGACACTATTGCTAAAAAAATGCAGTTGTTAATTAAGTCTATTTTTCTTATTTGACTCTTAGTCTTATTTTCTAATTTTATTACTATTTGTTGTTTTTCTTATTATAGGATACAAGTCTGTGCATTCCAAATACCCAAATTTCTAGCGAACCATTATATCCTTATGACCTGAACTTGAACACACTCTTATGAGAATGAATGCACAAGAATTTGAAGAAACAGGTGATAATGCTTGACTATGTTCTAAAAACCCTTCGATCGTTGTAAATAACAATACCCAATGGATGTCAGGGTTGTACCACAAAGGAATGAAGTGTCAACTTGTGTTTTTGAGTATCAGAAGTCTTTTTTCATATGCACAATGGTTAAAGTAAATCAAAAATTAAATGGTGGGGTGGGGGTTCCTATACTATGATTTGTTATAAATCTATTTTTACAAGAGAGATTGGTTCAATAGCTTAGAGACAACAATGATCATAAGAAATTATGAAAGATTTAGGGGTGTGAAAACATAGGATTTGAATTATGCATGGGAGATAGGGTTTTAAACTCAATTCATATTGTAATAAGGGTAAGTTATATTCAAGCTATGGTATGTATTTTTTTCAATCACACGTCACGTAATACCTACTAGATTCTCCAAGTTTAGCAAGTATTCAAATAAACCAACCCATAACTTCATTCTAGATACTTTATTTCCAACAATATATATTAGATGGTAAAAACCCAAATCGACGTTACAAATTACTCCTCAATATTATCCTCAGTTACATGAAAAATTGGAAATCTAAGCATTAGTAAAGAGACTGCAGTCTCAAGCTACAATCAAAACATGGATTAATTGCTAAAATAATATTCAAATTATGATAAATAATCAAAATACCCAACACCCATAACAATTAATCAAACTCCATACAACAACACAACCCTAAGAAAATACACTAGAAAAACATAATTGGAGAAATAGAGGTTATACCAAAGAAAATTATTCCTCTCAGCCATAGGTATGAGAATTACACCAAATTTCTTGAAGAACTAATGGTAAAAATCAATACCCAATTAGTCTTGATGCTTAGAACACACTTACATCTCAAAGGTTTGTCTATCAAAACTGAAAAATAAGA
>JBDJHY010218589.1:0-11252 GCA_039654485.1 Withania somnifera | reverse complement strand
GGACACCCATTATGCATGTTCCATGGAGAAATCAAATCCCACATACAAAATCCTTGTAAAAATCTAACTAGTGGCAAGCCATCAAGAAAATTTGCAAAAACTAGGGCTCAGAAACATATATTGTATCTTGGTGGAAAATATCAAGTCTATCCATAAGGAAAATCAAACTCTCAATAAAAACCCAATTGTCTCCATATAGGAAAAATCCAGGGATCACAATGATAGTGAAAAATAGGATCAACTAATATGAGAAAATAGCTCCACACTGCTCATGAGAACAGTCATAGAATATATAAATATAGTTGATAAGAAACCACTTCACAATTATCATACTGAAATATCCCAATTATCTTTTTAAAATGTCAATTCATTTAGTTAACACAGCAAAACAGCAGTCTAAATCATCTCTAATGCCACCATCTAGGTCCAGGGGATAGAACTAATCTCTAACCACTAGTATAATCTCCTCCCCAACAACAACAGCCTTCCAAAGTCTGTGTGAAGCACGCGGGTAGGTCCTCATATCCCTAGGTATATATAACAAATGGAGAGACCAGGAATATAGTACATAGGCCATGATAAAAACTATAGTAGGGCTCCAAACAAGTAACCCATCCTAGACTGACAATTTACCAAGCGTATACAATACTAAATGCCCATTATGAAAAACACATTGAAATATTTAAAGAATCATGAACAAAGATTAAGTTTGCATGAAGCTAAAAAACATAACCCACGCATCAAGACAAGTAAAGCAAGACCCATATTATTATAGAAATAGCGGGGTTCAAACCCAAACTAAAAATGGGTCCATAAACCTTAGTGTCTTGGAAAAATAAAATATTTATACCAACATATAGGGAACAACTTATAGAACATATCGTACAAACTAGAGCTTAATCTGATGGATAATAATGAAGAAAATAAGCCCTGAAAGGTATATACAATATAGAAAACTGTATATCTAATGAGAAACTAATAATTTATCTCATCGAACCATATATATGATTCCACAGACTAAAAACATCTAAAACCTCCTAATTGACCAGACGTAAGCTTTGGATTTGAGAGAAAACAAAGGAAAATGGTGAAACTTATGTAAAAAGGAAGAAGGAAACATATATATACACCTACCATACGGTGCCATAATTGCGACACAGGACACATGAATATGACCCTTGACTACCCCCACTCCTTGATCGCGTCCCTTAGCCCCCGCAGTTGCAATGCCTTCCAGCCCATCAATCCTCAATTTGAATAATTGTTGCTCGAGATGGAAAATATAGTTCGATTTTGAAATTATATATATGATATGTTTATATAATTGATAGTACAGACACAATGGAACCAATAAAAAAATTATTCGAGGTAGTTTAAGATAATAAAGGCCCAAAGTAGCAATATTAAAGTAATTTAGACTATAAAACTATTAGGGACCAACCTATCGATCCCCAAAATTCGTAAATTACTTGAGATATTTACAAGAATACTATAAATATGAGAGAATTGTAAAACCACAGAAATTACCCCAATGGTTATTACAACTTTATGCCATGAACAATAATTTTACTGTCAATAAAGAAATATGAATTTTTCCTTGAATTTATGCTCTCAACTGAAAGTTAAATATGGGATTATATGGAATCAGGGGTGGAAGGAAACTTTTTTTGAATTCCTTGCATACAATACTGAATATTCTAAATGATATTAATGATAATTTGTAGCCCTTGAACCCTAGACTGAAGAACCCTAGTTTGTTCTTCAGAAAGCTATGAGAGAGCTTTGTTTTAATTTCTCAAAGTTAGAAGGTTTGTAATGAAGTAAAATAAGATATTTGGGTATTTAAGTCCCTCCTATCTAATTACAAAGGATTGAATATTGATGAGTGATAAAATTCTAAAAAGACCCTATTAAAAATGGGTTAAAAATTAAAATTGTTCATATTTTACGAACGGGTTGATAGTTCATCAACCCATTTGATGGTCTATAAACTGGTCCATCAAGCATGCTACAAAAATTTAAACTACTGGAATAAGGGGTCAAGTTGAAGGAGAAAATGATGGAAAGTCAAACCCTTCTATGGTCCATCAAGTGTTACCTGAAACTTAGGGTTTTTAACTTAAGTTACTACAATGAAAACCTCAACTTAATGGATGGGTTCACAGTCTTTCATCATGGTCAACAGTTTGTTGACCCTCCCATAAAATCTTAAAGTAGTTCAAAATTTGAGAAACATTCTATAACTTCTTTTGTTTATCTACAACATGGTCTAGGATAATTTTCAAGGAGTAACAAGATAGGTCCCATATGATAGCTTTCTTTGAATATAATCATAGTGCATGATTTAGGAAGACTGTTCAGCACCAAGTGAATTCAAGTTTAGCATAAACTAATCCCATAACTATGATGTCCAGCATAGGTTTACGCGTATGCCTATTATAAGGATTCTTAGTTTTATGTTGATACTCTAACTGTGGCTGGTTAGAGTGTGCCTCTTTTCAATGTGGGGTTGTAGTAAAATGGATTCCACGTTACTCATTGCATTGTTTACTTTCGGTTAAGAAAAACTCCTGCTACTTGATTTATTTTTAGAACTTGCATAGTTGCACTAGCCAAGGATTATACTCTACTCGTGATACTCAGTAATTTAGCATGAAATTTATGTTTTCACCTTATAAACATGTTTTGGGCCCTTGTGTAGGTATTTTATCAGACTTATAACATACTTTGATGTTTCTTACTTTGTTTACTTTTATGCTCTTTGTTATATCCTTATTTATATTTATGTTAAACTCACACTCACAATACATTCACACATACTGATGCATATTTTTTCCTACAGTCACGATGTCGTTTTAAAAGAGCCTTCCTAATTTATAGTTTCTGATTCAAAAGTACTAGTCAGTTGTAAGTGATTCCTCATATTCCAAGGATATAAGCTTATTTTAGTTAGTATTTCTTTTGTACTTTCAATTACAACTATTTATATTTAGCTAGGGACTTATCCTAGTAACTTATAATAAGTTTGCAGAGGCTTCATATATAGTTAGTTGAACAAAGAAAGAAAATTTTCAACTAACTTGATTCTCAATTGTGAAAGGTTTTATTTTCTTTCTGTTTGTATTACAAACTTTACATAGTGTATCGTCGTCTGCATTTTTTTACTTCATATTTTTTGTTTCATGACAAGGTAGGAGTTATCCTAGGGACAATTTTGATTTCCAAGTACTGTGTTCCATATATGATATAGACTCAAGGAGTGATAATATCCACCACTATTCTTCACATTCACAAAGACCCTATCGCTATCATGGAGAAGGAATTTTCTCCAACATTGCAATTATAGAGAAGGTCTTAATGGGGTTAAGGTCGAGTTCTTTATCTTTCTTTGTGAATGCAATCAATCCACTACAAACGCAATGGGCCCTGGACGATTAATGTCGTGATATTAGATTCTTGATCATACTCACTAAAATCAATCCCTGGCGGCTTTTAATAATTATTTTCCGCATTAACTCCATAACTTGAATTTTTTATCTGGGATACTCATTTTTTGGGCAATAAAAACGGTGTTTTGTCAACAATGCTTGATTAGGTAAGTTTGTAATCCATATTTTTAACATTTTAAATGATTTATACATTGTTTCACCTTCACATACTGGTTTTTAAATTTATATTTTTTATTGTTGTTCTATGTTTTAAGATGGTATTTTGAAGATTTCAAAAGCTCAAGTTTAACTCAAATTTCTATGGAATTTCATATTTGGACTCCCCAAATTATGGGTAAATTTGACTTTTCAATAAACATTTAGGTTTACCTTGTTAGATCGAGTTTGATTATTTGGATCCAGAACAAAAGTAATGCAATAGGGGTATCACTGGAATGAGTTTACTTGTATGACTCATTTTTGATAGATTGAAAGTATCGTAAGGCTTTTTAGAAATAAACAGTTCATTGTTAACCCTTAGAGGCTTGTGATTCGACTTTGAGATAGGCTATGAATTAACTTAATTCATCTTTACTTCGATAGTGTCTTATTGTGTAAAACATGCTATGTATTGTAAAACTTAATGAACTTTGTTGGTTATTTGTTGTTTCCCACGTGGAATCTTGTATTGTATATTATCATGATGACTATATGGGGAATTGTGTTGTAAAACATACTAATTAGAGGACTTGTTCTTATGAGTTAGTTGATATCTTGAGGTTCTTTTCATACTTACATAAATATTGTTTCTGCTATTGTGTAATTATCATGATATATGCATATTCATCATCCCACAAATCATCGAGGTAACTTGATGAGGTTAATAAATTTCAAATTATGAGATCTATTGCATTTACCAGATGATAAGGTCTTGATATTATGAGTAATCCGGTGAATTAACCGAACAGTTGGAATAGAATATATGGAGTAATATCGAGTGTTAATATATTGATCTAGATAATACCCTATTAGTCCCAGCCTGGAAACATAAAAGCTTTAAAGATGTATATCGCAGTGCATGATGCATTGCATATCATTAAAAATGATTGCATTGCATCATGTTTACTTATACATTTGTACCTATTGAATTGTGATAATTCACTATACTACTTGTTTTTCTAACTGATATTATTTACCAAGTGCAAGTAAGCTTATTAAACTTTATTCAATTTAATTCTACATAAAGCTTAAATCAGTCGATGATTCCTACTAAGCACAAGTGGAATGTACTCTATCCCTTTGGAGATTTATCAAACTTCATCTATCCCTTTCCTCTATATTTTACTTATATTTCGAACAGTGTTCTATTAGATTTTAGTAACTTGCGAATGTTGCTCAAGTACCATGACTACTGAGTTTTGGGTATTTGAATTCTTTGATAGCTCGGTCTCTTCTTGTGGATGATTTTGAGATTATTATTTATTATCTTTTAATTGAATGTTATCTTTTTTTTTCCTTTACATTAAATCCTTTGAAGTTATTTTTAGGCTTACCTACCATGGTCGGGTTGGCGTAGGTGCCATCATAATCCTAGAGTTTTGGGTTGTAACAGTTAAACACTATTCCAAGTCAAATAATCTACATAAAATGGAATAATGGGGTAATAATGTTGTTCATAATATTTAAATACTACAAATTCAGTAGTCACATGCTAAGGTAAATTATTTAAATTCAGATGTTATTACTAAACAACCACTTTTGTTTTAAATACTTTAAACTATAAGATACCTTTAAAAACACATGATTTTAATAATTCACTCTAATTAAAGTATATGGTGCAATTAAGACACATAATGGAAATAATCAAGACATTAATAAATGTAATAAATTGATAAATGTTCTTGTATTTTGTGTGAAACAACCATTTCACCCTCCATAGAGTAGTTTTGTAGTATTTTTGGTTTTTTGGTTTTGTTAGCATGGTGATCAGTTGGATATTATAGAGGGTTTTTTTTAATTTTGAAATCTTGAAAAGTCATAGTTTTCAAACCTCAACATTTGATGATAACGAGCTCAAAAGGAATTATGATAGTTCTTCTGAAATGTAATTTTTGGATATTTAGACCTGCAGTTTGGGTCTTGAGGTTTTGAGATGGAATTTAGTGCTCGGTTGGAAGTTTTGAAATGTCTAAGTTAATCTTTGGCTCTTGTCAACCAACACCTAATCAGCTTCTCCAGTGAGCACAGAGGGGACAAAAAAAGGAAAAAGGGATGCAATGCAAAGGGGTGCTGAAAAGTAAAACCACAGAACCCACATCGTCCTACTTCAAAACATAGATCGAAGGTTTAAACCACATATGACATCATACATATAACACTAGCACCCCATATACCCCTCTTTCAGGATTTCCAAGGCAACCCGGAAGGGCAAGACCTATGAAGGATGCAACCACCCACATAAAACTAGTCATAATCAAGTAATCAGTACCAATGTCTAGGTACGATGATCGAGATCGTCCCAAGAGGTCACCCTAACATAAAATACAAGCTAAGTGCCACTATATGATAGAATCAGTGATAATATCCAAAACAATGCCTAGTTATATATGAAAATAGCTCCATACAAAATAGTGCTAGATGTGGAAAGTGTAAATATAAATAAAAATTATTTTTAAGTTCAAGTCTGACAAAGTCTTAATTTAGTTAACCATTTACCCATTTCAAACGTACGGCCTTTATAACCATGATTATTCACAATTTTTTACGTACCAATCCCAAATGCATGCTTGCAATATACAACAAAGTCCATAAATACAAGACAATAGGGAACATGGATTTCAATCATAGTTTATAAATACACATCACGGGATATCTAAGGTCAAAATTATAGTTTATATCCATATAGTTAATGCTCAATAATTTAGTAATTGCAGAAGAAATGGAAGCTTAAATGGAATAGAAACTAATACAAGGGAACCCAACTAACAACCACCCCCACTACTGGCAATTTACAATAAAGTACCCTACAAAGGCACAATATAAAGTTAAAGGCACCGTAAAATACCTAGAGGTCGGTGTTAAACAACTTGAATATAGTTCCACACCTCAAAACTTATAAAAAAGGTCGTAATAACAAGAAACTGCCAAAATATTAATCCAAAAATTAACACGAGTATTTTAAGACCTATATTGCAATAAAAATAAGCGAGTTAGATTCTAGACCAAAAAGGGCCCATGGGCCTCACCCATGGGAAATAGAAACAAAAACATACATAGGTAGACCTCAACTCAAGGAATATATGGTTCAAATTTGAGAAAAATAGTGCTTCAAATAATCCATTAAAAGGCTATGAAAAGTTTGCATCAAAGGAATTTTAATAAAGAATATATAATGGACCCTGGGACCCTTTTTTTTGACATCCGTGATTTTCCTTATATTTAGAGTGTTCTTGTAACTTCCCCAAGTTGTTTATAACTTTATGGGATCGGTAGGTTGGTTCTTTGGAAGTTTTACAGTTTAAATTTCTTTAATTATTGCTATTTTGGGCCTTACTCAGCTATTAATATCTAGAATCTCCTTTTTGTCAATTCCGTCGAGTCTAAAATGCCTATTACATAAAGATTTCATATATGGGTTATTGAAATCAGACTTTATTTCAATTCAAAGACTCAATTATTCAAACTAAGGATGCTTGGGAACCAACGGGTTACGATTGCGTGGCCTTGGCTGCGATCGTGTAGGCTAGGCCCAGCGTTCATTGTAATCGCGGGACTAAGGGTCGCAATAGCGATTAGTGAGGTGTGTAGAGGCCACGACTGTGTGACCTGCTCAATGATCACGTGACTGATAATGCTTAATTACACTCCAAAACCAATCTAAAAGTGTACGCGGTCGTTGTCAAAATATATTTACCTAACTTATGAGTCGGGGTCGAATCCCCAGGGAACAATGTAAAGGCAATCAAGTACGAATAGAAAGCTAAAGCACAACTACTATGACTCGAATGGTCTAACACAGAATGGGGGGTTAAAAGTATGACAAAGGTGTCACAAAACTAAAAATAAAACATAAAAAAAGATTTGATCAATGGCTTTACAAACCACGTCAAAAGCAAACAACACTAAGAGGAATAATTTTATCAATGATCCATTATAATAACTAAATACTAAATTGATTATACATGGGTTTAAAGATTAGCCTTTGAGTTCAAAAGCTTTTTTCAAACACGAATTAATTTGTGTCACTAGCTTCTTTCTAATGCTAACAAACCTTCCTTCGCTAGTTCTCTCAAATCAAGCTAAAGAGCATGCAAAACAACTTAATTCAGTTATAATAGGATTTTTACTATCTCTACCTCAAATCCATTAATGAAGAAAACACTCATTTAATGCTAAATCAAAGTTTCCAATCCTAACTAGCTATCTCAAGTCAAGCAATGATAAATGGACATTACCAAGGGTTAGCTACTCCCTTTGGCATACAACAGACTCACAACGATTTAGATCTATCAAAACCAAATACAAGTCAACAAGTAAATAATTTATATAAAAGCAATAGATAAAACTAAAATCCAACAATCTTGAATAAATATGGAAATATCTTTATATTCAAACAAGAAAGAATAACTACACACTACAAATATTTAATACAAAGAAAAGGGAGAAGAAATGGATAAAAATACATAAATGGTGTCATCCAACTCTTCACCCAAAGTGTAGTGGTGGTTTTGTGCCCTTTCTTGAGATGTGAACAAGCCTAAGACTTTGTCTTGGAAGCCAAAAATGAGTAAAAATGAGAGTTTGGTGTGTTTTATGCAAAGTTGGGATCCAAGAATATGAAATTATGTTTCTGCCCAGGACCTTGTTTCCCCGTATTAGTGCTATCACATCAACACAGCGCGTTCGCGCTAAATGGTATAAGTACAATCACGGTCATTCAGCGCTATCGCGCTAATGTGCATGCTCTTCATTTAGCGTGATCGTACAGTGTAAGCACGATTGCACAAAGCTCTATGCTTTCAGGAATAATAGCCTCTTTCTACTCTATTCTCAGTCTTTTTTCCCCATAGTGCGTCTTCATCATAAAAAGTCACAGTTTAGATCCATGGAATTGTGTTATGGCGATTCTACGCTTATTTCTACCTAGTAATTCTTTATTTTCTCTAATGTTACAATGTTTGGTATGTTATTTAAAATTTCTAGGGATTATTTTCTTCATTATTATCCATCATATTGAGACCTATTTTTTACTACATTCAATGAGCTATGCTATATGTGTTGGTAAAAATTTCATTTTTCTGATCTATTAGGGTTTTACGGACCCCTTTTTAGGTTGTATTTCTACCCCAATTTTTATATATAAATATGGGACTTGATTTACTCTTCCTTACTCACTGATCATATTTTTGGTAGACTCATGCAATGCTGAGTTCATTCACGATTCTCAGCTTTTTCTGACATGACTTTCAAGGTTTTTTGATATGCAGGTAAGCTATGGTTTACTTTATTTAGACTTGATATTAGTGTGGTATATGTATGGTAAAGTGCTATCTTGGTCTAAAATTACTAATTGGAGCCCTACTATATTTATTCTTCCAGTCTATGGACTACTTAGCTTGCTTGTGAGTTAGTTACATACTCTGGGGCTATGGTTCCCTACCCGCGTGTTCAACGCAAACTATGGAACATAGTAATGTTAGAGGAGAAGTATAACCTTTGGTGCATATTTCACACTGACTCTGGAACATAGTGAGGTTTGGAAGGGGATTATACTAGTTGTTAGATCTTAGTAGCTATCCCCTAGTTTATGTTGGTGGCTTTAGAGACGGTCTAGGTAGGATGATTGTTCTATGTTCTACATAAGGTGTTACGTGTGATTGGCTTGTGTGCGGCTTCATGGATGTAGATAGTCGGACATGTTTTATCTAGATAAGTAGCATCCTTGTGTGATGATATTTTTCCCTAGCCCATTAAGAGTCTAGAGTGAGTTGTCTTAGCCTTAGCATTGAAAGCTTCATGTTTCCCCGGTATGGGTATGATATATCCCTTAACAATTTCCCTCTAGAAAGTTGTGGCATCTTTGGTGCAATTACTCTTGGCTCGGGACCGTAGTTGGTATAGGAGAGGATGTAACGAGAGCTTGGCATCCATTCTGTGGATACCAGTTAGCATCCTTAGACCAGTCTAGTCTATTAGTTGATTCTATGTTGCGAGCATGCATGAATTATTTTAAAAGGTAACTTGATTTTGATAGAGTAATAACCAAAAATTGATTTCTTATACAATTTATATTATCCGCAATTGTAGTAGCAGTATGGAACTATTTTCTCATGCTACCGGATATATTTGCTCATCGTCACTATGATTTTTGGGTATTGCCTACATGGAAGCAGTACAATTTTTATTGCAATTTTAATTCTCCTATTTGGCTAGACTTACATTTTCCACTGAGATATGTGTACGACCAAAGCCCAAGCTTTGGCATTTCTACTTTGATGACTACGCCATTGGTTGGCCTTTTTATAAGGATTTGTACGTTGGATTAGATCCCTCCACGACCCTCCCATACTAGATGTCTACGCCTGAGGTATTACAACAAGGTATGGGTTATAGCTTGAGGGAGGAGTATACTGGAGTAGGAGGGGTAAGTATACGGGAAAGTTTCTGTGGGTCCAACCTTAGAAAGGTCATATACCGTGGAGGGTGTGCACTTACATTGTTTACTTCTCAACACCCTTTGCATTGCATCCCTATGTGTTGATTTTACTCTTTGGGACTTCTAAGGGAGGTACCTGTTAAGTTATTTGTTTTCCTGTTTGTACCTACCAATCGTATGGGATACCGACTGGATTTGTTTTCTAGTAGAATTTATTTTCTCTTTTCTGCCTTTTGTGGTTACTGTTCATTTACTTGTTTTAATTATTGTTATATTAGCTTGTTATTCTTTTTATATTCTTTTGTTGGTATTTCATTGTGCTGGTTATATTGGAACTCCAGGTACGTGTCGCATTGGTCATGATTTTTTTTTACTTAGGCAATTATGTGCATACACTAAAAGTAAACCTTTCATAACACTTACTAGCTATTGCTTCATTTACCCCTTCAATATGGTTAATTACATTCTTTTGCCATATTTTTCTTATGACTGATTTTTACCTTGCTTAAGCTTACTTTTTCCAGATCGTCCTATGATGCCACTAGGTACCCATTTTTCAGTACTCATGCTATAGTTTTTTATTTTTTTGGTGATTCAGATCATGTATGAGTCAACTGAGTGGACGCAATTGCACGAGCGAGTTTGGGGATGTTTCAAGAGATACAGTGAGCAGTAGGCATTCATGCTAGCCAGTCATTCTTTTGTCTTTATAAATGTTCTAGTTGAAGTACAGATAGCTAATTTGTAGTTTTTCCACATTAGGGGTTGTATTTTTTACTATTTTTTATATAGATGCTTGAAAACTACGACACCAGGTTCTAGGGAATTTACTTTCTCCTATGTATGTTTGTTTCCTCTTCCTCTTCCTCTTTATTTCTTCAGAGAAACCTCAAATCCCAGGTAAGAACCAAAACCCGACATTTCATGCCACAAATCACAGCTAAGGCGATCCTTCGCCAATAGCAATCTAAAATCATCAATCTGGTAGTATCATCTATGGTCCACAATATCATCATCAACCTCTGTGTGTCAAAAGTTGTACTCACTGCCGTATCAGAGACGGACTCAAGTCCCAGTGCTGTACTCACTACTGTATAGAAGACGGTCTCAAGTGCCAGCATTTAGTAATAAAAACATGTATATGATTAAGTCCCGGTGCCAAGGATGAA
>JBDJHY010218549.1:0-11253 GCA_039654485.1 Withania somnifera | reverse complement strand
CGGACTACGGGGTTTGGTTCTCCTACTGGTGGTATAGTAGGTGCCATCATGATCCGAGAAATCGGGTCGTGACACTTCCATAGCAGACCGATGCCATACACCTTCCGTCACATGAGGTGAGGATGATTATTTATCACTTTCACCATATAACATCGTCTAGATTCTTAAGGGAAGTAGGACAGGACCCAATAGAGTTATCACTGTTCGCGAAGAGAGGTTGAGGACCTTGGAGTTATTCGATTTACATGAGGTTGATTTTGTTACTTCTCTTCTCGATAGAGCTGTGAGCTACTGGTGGAGAGTGCTTGGAGACCAGAGGCTAGTTGGGTCTCTACCGATGACCTGGTTTAATTTTTGGAGGCCTTCCTTCCAAGTATGTGCCTCGTAGTTCCCCAAAGAGGCATAGATAGACTTTGACACTTTGTAGTAGGGTCCTTGTCAGTTATCGAGTATTAGGCCAAATTTTCTTAGCTATCGAGCCAAGCAGTTGAGCTGATTTCAACCAAGGAGGTGCAGATTCACTACTTTGCTTATAGATCGAGGTTGATCTGTGTGGAGAGGTAGATTTGATATAGGTGTTGGGTTTTAATTAGTTATCTTCTGAATAAAAGCTAACACATTGCTGAAAATGCCCAGTCTCAGTCACCAGATCACATGATGTATACTGCATGACGCGGCTCAACTAAAGCAAATAGGTAATGCACTTGAAACCTTGAAAGGCCAGAATCCACCAACTAAGCACACTAATCGGCCGAGTAACTACCAAATATCACCACATTAGTAATACGGCAATTTGGTCACTCCCGACAGACTGAGCATGCTAAATGCAACCTACAAGTAACAACGAGCCCCTGCACTTGCCATAGAAGGTAAAGTGGCACAAATAAATAGAAGAGAGGTCAAGTTAATTACTAATCTATCCCAGCGACTGGTTGGAACAAACTAGCATTTGAAAAGAACCTGTCTAAAGTTTAGGAAAACTTAGCCAACCTGGACACCATCAAAAATCTTGCAAGTCGTGCGCGCATCTCGAATAGCTCTAGAATCACCCAACATGACCGAAAACTAGTAAATTAAGTACACAGAGGTTAAAATAGGAAGAATCATATCCATATTACATAAAGAAACTCTGGTCAAAATCAGGACTAAAAAGGGGCTTGTGTGCCTAATAGTTTTGAAAACCAAACCAAAGGTATCAACCGTAAAGTATGACAAGATGAGCACATGGTACAAAAATGAGGCAAAACTGATAAGGAGTTATGGGGGAAAATTGGTTGCAAAGTAAGGATATCAAGATATTACTAAAAACACCAAAAAGAGCAAAAACAATGAGAATAGGAAAACTTAGATAACTGGCAAATGAGTTACCGGGGCACCAAAATACCAGTTACAGAAAGTCATAAATGACTTGGGACAACTATTAGACAACTCTAAACACGGAAAAAGGATGAATAATGAAAAAATAGTTCATTACAACATCCAACACTATATAAGACTCTCGTCCCTTAAAGTCAAAGAAGGATAGTACCTGAAGACTCAAACTATATAGGGCATATTAGACTCGCACACCCCTTTCAAGAGCTCAGGCAATGTAATAAATAGACAATGCGTGTCCAGGACACCATCGACACTAGAAATCCTCAGAGCCCCAGCTAACAAGAAATCTTCAAAAAAGGATGTTAGCTAAACTCTTAGGAAACACACCCCCAAATAGACCAAATTCAATCGATCACACCCCCCGATAGAAAAGCACAACTAGTGGTTGAGGTAAAGCCATGCTGACAAGCAACGAAAATTAACTAGAAACCATAAAATCTAAAAAACTTTGGAATATCTAAGAACATCACACACACGATCAACCAATAAATAGAACGTAACAACGCAGCTGAACTACAACACTTCTTTTCCTTCAAACACCCAACTCTGAAAGGCAAAAAGACACAGAATAAAAGGGGAAGGAAAGAAAGTGGCAAGGAAATAAAAACATAGATGCATCGAAGGAAACCCAATCTCTAGGTCTACAAGAAAAATAACACCCAAACAAGGGAGTGCCAAAAAGGTACCACCATCCCTCATATTGGATATACATGGCACTACTAAGGCAACAGTCGTCAAGAAAGACCTAAAATAGCATAAAACCAAGAAACTGACATCATACACAGAATAACACAACTTGTCCAAACACCTATAGGGCTCCCCTAATTGGCCTACATGTCATGACATTACATTGAAAATGCACACAACCTAACAATCTATCCACTATAAAGATCCTTCTTAATAAGCATACCAATACTCAACCACAGTAAAAACTCTTGGGTAATAAATAGATAAAGATAGGAAATAAGAAAGTTATAAGTCAAAAAGAACAAACAAAAATCAATATTTAAATTACATACCATGAAAATCACCATCACCCATTGAGGCTCTCGCTTTGGCCCCATCTATGAGCTCAAACAATTGCTGACGGGCCTTACCCTGGTGGTCCCTAGCTTTATCTCTCTGACACACAACCCTAGCTCCCTGGGCACTACTGACCAGTTGTACTGCCTGAAATGGATGCATAGGAAGTGGTTCCACAGCAGGCCATGCCTTGGAAAATCCCTAATCCAGTGACCCAACTCCCCAAACTAGTAGCAATCTCCAGAAACACTACCTCTAACACCTATTAGGAAAACTCTGGAAAGGTTTCTATGATCTCCACAATGAAAACACCCAGTCCTGCCCCCAGCACTAATACTTAAGCCCGCAGCCTAGCAACCATGACCCATGAACCTTGAATCAGGCCCCTGGTGGGATAACTACCCTCTACTACCTTTGAAGCC
The DNA here is from genome assembly GCA_039654485.1 of Withania somnifera. Taxonomy (NCBI): domain Eukaryota; kingdom Viridiplantae; phylum Streptophyta; class Magnoliopsida; order Solanales; family Solanaceae; genus Withania; species Withania somnifera. The sequence goes on along the minus strand of JBDJHY010218549.1, from coordinate 8,431 downwards.
CTACTAAAGCTTGATATCTCCTGTTAGTCTAACCTCTGCTATAGTATCTGCCCTCTGATCGGGCATAAGAATAACTTCCCTCATAATACTTTCTCTACTAGCTACCCCCTTGGGACACATGATGCAACTCAGTCATGATCCTGGTATGATCAAGAACATCTAAAAATGACTTACCTAGAAGTTTGCTCAGCTTAATAACTAATAGAACTTAGATTTTTCTTGTACTTATATATTTTCCATGACCACCTGGTGGTATGGCACTATTTTTGGATATAAAAGGGAAATAGAGTTTTCAACTTCATGAATGAGGTATAAGTGGTTATTGGTATTAGCGCATTTTGGGTGGAGTCCCCCAGTATTGGAATTTTTAGGCAGACTCCCTCGGTATGGCACGATTATAGGTACTCATAAGGTATTCTCCCTACAAATGAGTTTTATATGTAGGCCTCTTAGGTGAAGAACTCGGTATTGGCACTTTTGGGCCGGTGTCCACCTATATTTGCATTTTAGGAGTGAAGTCCCACTGTATGATATGGAGCAGTTTAGATTTAAATTCCAACACCCCATGCATTCATTCTTACATTTTTTTCATGTTGGGCTTAAGGGGGAAGTCATGGAGAGTTTGTTTGTGTTGGATGTATCCTCTAGTTGGATAGGGCACCTTTGGATTTTGTCTATTTACTTCTTCCTTTCTACTAATATTTCTTCTTGTCCTTATTCTTTCTCATTTTATTTATTGGTTCAATTGAGTTGGATACCAGGCAAGCTTTCGTTGGATTGTGCACTAAATTATTTATTCTTTATTGATTTCTATATTGTTATTCCTTATTTCCCTGTGCTATTTCTACTTGCTTTTCTTTTGACCTGATTTACTTACTCAGTGTTCTTACTTGTATTTTATTTGATCTCTATTGGCTGATGATCCCTACTGGGTACCTTGTGTTTTTGTACTAATGCTATATTCTTTATGGTTTCCATGGTGCACATACTACAGCAAGCCTTCGCATGAGACGTGATCGTTCTGAGTAGAGGATCAAGTGATTTTGGAAATCAAGGTAAGATCCAACATTTGGGATAAGCCTATTCTTCAGTTATGCTGGGCTTTCTTCCTTATCTTGTTCAGGGAAGACTAGTCTTATTGACCTTCTGTTAGAGCAGTTGTATATACAATATCTTTTATATACTCTGATATAGATAGCTCCATTTTTCATAGTCACCAGTCCTTGGAGGTGTTGTGTGTTTTGGTTGTTGAATATAATTCTTTAATTCTACCTAGTAGTGTTTTATTTACTTTTGGTTATTTATTATCAGCCCATTGCTTGTCACTTTGGGCCAAAGGGTTAGAGCTTGTCTACTGGAGAGAGGTAGATGCCATCATGATTTGTGTTTTGGGTCATAACAGACTGGTATTAGAGCTTAGGTTCCCCTGGTTTCATGATAATGGAGCAATTATAGGTAGAGTCCAGTAAATCGGTGCAGAGACGTCAGTGGCCTATCCTATAGAGGTTTTAAGGTGCTATAGGAATAAATTCCTTTTATTTCTCTTGTGTGTAGTACTTGAGTTGGTTTTCAAAAGTGTTTATTTTACTTCACCCTTTTCACAGACGGTCGCACCCATGGCTTGTCGGTTGAGAGGGACCCTCTTCCTGAATATCATGAGACCCTACTTGGGTAGAGATAAGGTTACTACAAGTACTCATCCATTTGGCGCTTTTTCAGCATCTCTACCATAGACTATAACTTCTATGATCTATAGCTAGTTTAGCAAACCACTACAGTTCCCCAGCAGTAGTTTACACCACCCAGATGGCCACAGTGTGGCAGCTTCTGTGGTAGATGCTTATAATGTTGGGTGGTGTACCATCAGATGTTCGATAGAGTTCTGCTCAGGGGGTAGCATAAGACTCTTAGCCTCCCCAAGTTGCTCTTATTAAAAATTTTCCACCAGCCCCTCCAATTGCACCACAACCTATTCTGACACTGTTACTTCTACAGTAGACCAATTCCAGACCCCTTGTGTCACTAAGGTAAGGGAGATGCTTTATCACTTTCTCCACATAGTACAGTCAAGATTCTCAAAGGCAGCTGAAAGGAACCCACGGAGTTTATCAGTGTCTGTGAAGAAAGGTTGAGGCCTTGAGGTTGTTTGATGGGCACGGGATTGATTACTTACCTATTTTCTTGAGGGAACTTCAATCTACTGGTAGAGAGTACAGGCCAACTGAGTCTCCACCAATGACCTAGGCTAATTTTTGGAGCCCTTCTTGGCCATGTATCTACCCCATAGTTCTCGACAGATGCATAATCGGAGTTGATACATTGAGGCAGGTGTCCTTCTATGTTACAAACTATAAGGCCATATTTGTTGACGTATTAAGGAATGTAGTTGAGTTGATTCCAAATGAGGAGGAGCAGATTTACTAGTTCTCTTATGGATTGAGGCTCGATCTGCGTAGGGAGGTGGATTTGATATTGGTGTTGGGTATGTCATTTTTTTATGTTGTTGATCATCTTACGAGCATGGATGAGTTGCATCTTTGGTCTTGAGGGGTTAGTTATAAGAGGAATATTATGAGGATAGTTATTCTAGCACCCGATCATAGGGTAAAGACTATAACAGAGGTTAGACCAGCAGAAGATATAAGGTTTCTGTAGGAGCTTTAGAGGCAGTTGAGGTGGTCAACTCTCCAGGGGTTCGGGTTTAGAGTTTTAAGGATGTGGATTCCTAGTTGAGGACTCAGCATCCATGTAGGGAATGGGACTATGTGTTTTTGATGTTGAGATAATAGAAGCCTTTCTAGCGATTTCCCCAGGGGTGTAAGTAGTAGTGTTCCTAGAACTTGATACCAGTATAGGGAGTGGGGGTCGCCAGCATTGTTTTATGCTCTAAGATGGGGCCAAAGCGAGAGCCTTAGAGGGTGATGGTGAGGTTCCAGTATGTACTTTACTAAAGCTTTTGTTTTTATCCATTTTGACTTCTAATTTGCTTTTTTTTTCTTTCTCTATTTATGGCTCGTGAGTTTTTACCTGTTGTTGAGTATTGGTTTGCTTGTGGGTTGAATTCTAGTGGTGGATGGACTATTAGGCTATGTGCATTGTCACTGCGAGGTCATGACACTTGGGCAGATTGGGGGAGCCCTCTAGGTGTTTTTCCAAGTTGTATTTTTCTGTTTATAAGGTCAGTTCCTCACTTTTATGGGATTTTAGATCATTCTCGATGACTGTTACCTTAGTGGTGCCTGGTATATCCTTCATGAGTGATATTGTGACCTTCTTAGCACTCGCTGGTTTGGGTCTTGTTTTGCCTGCATTCCTGGAGATTGGGTTTTCTCCGATGCATTTCTTATCCCCTGTGTTTCTATTTTCTTGCTACTTATTTTCCTTCTACTTTCCTTTTATATCTTTTTTTCTCCTTTTGGAGTAGATGTTCGAGGGATAAGGAGTGTTCTAGTTCAGTTGAATTGTAGTGGTCTGTTTAGTGGTGGATCGCATGGGTGTTTCCTTATATGTTTCTTTGGGGTTATTTTTTTAATTAATGGGTTCTAATTAATTTTTGTGGCCTGTAAGAGTTGTTTCACCTTAACCGCTGGTTTTGTTTTGCTTTTGGGGTGTGTTTGAGTGATTTTGGTCTATTAAGGGGTTAGTTGGCCTAAGGGTTAGCTAGTGTCCTTTTTGGAAGATTGCTTGTTAGCGGGGGATCAGAGGAGTTTTAGTGGCAAAAGTCTCTTGGATGCACATTATCTGTTGGTTGCATTGCCTGAGGTCTTGAAAGGGGTATATGAGCCCAATAAATCATAATTAATTTGTGTCTTTAGGTACTGTCCTTCTTTGACTTTTAGAGATGAAAGTCTTATTTTTTGGTGGATGCTGTAATGAACTGTTTCGTCATTATCTTACTTTCCACCCTTTTCCAAGTTTAGAGCCGTCTAATAGTTTCCCCGAGTCATTTATGACTTTCTGGAACCGGTAGGTTTGTGTGTTGTTAGCTCCTTTGCCTTTTATCTCAGTTTTCCTATTTTGAAGTTTCAGTTTTGAAATATTGGAACTCGAGAGTGAATTTTTCGTAAATTCACTCAGAGTCAAATTCTAACAGTTTCGTTAGCTATAAAATGCCAACTTTATCTAGGTGAATCTTTATTTCGTGTCCCGAGATTTCGGTTGTGAGTTTGAGCTATTTTGTTGAATTTTAGTTCAGCCAAACCTCATTTTGAAGCCTAGGTGGTCTTTTGATGATAGGAGCATTGGACAGAATTCTAACGATTCCATCAGCTCTGGAATGTTGATTTTGGGCTAGTAGGGTCACTAGCTCGCTTCTCGCGGTTCCTAGACTTTTTTTAGACCATTTAAGGATGTTTGGAGATCTCTTCTTTTTAGTTGGTCTGTGTTTATGTTCTTTTTTGTGCAAACGATCTCCGGTTGATGTTTTGACAATTTTATTAGTTTTAGAATGTCTTGTAGATATTGTATGCATATTTTTTTTTATTAAAATAGGTGACTAATTCCATTCCAAACCCCCTTTTGGAGTTTTTGAATATTGTAGAAAAACAGTAGGTTGTCATATTGCAGGAATATTTTGTTATAAGCAATCGCGTGTCTTTGGGTCTCAATTGCGTAGGTTTGGGGTGTAGTTTAGAGCGATTGCAAAGATTTTAGATGATCGCATCCGTCTACCTACTTTGTTCATCGTGATGCATTCTTTTGCAATCGTGATAATTCAAGCCCAACCAGGTCGTAATTGTGTGACTTCCTTACGGGATCGCGATTTAGAGTTCCTGCACCTATATAAATAGGTTTCCAACTTTTCATTTTGTTTTCCCTATTTTATTCTTCATTATTGAGAGCATTTAGATCCATTTTAAGGTGCTGTGAGCTGGGAAAGTTGCTAGGGCTTTGTGTGGGAGGTGGTGGTCATCGTTGGACAAGTTTCCTCTAGGTAATTCTCTTCATTTTTTCCCTTTTTGGTCTTTTTATTTATATATTGGGTTCCTTATTTAGTATCCCGATTTCCACCTTGATTCCTTTTCATTTTTCCCTCATTTTTATACCACGTGCTCTCCACATTGTGCTCTATGCATTGGTACCCTTGGCTTATTTTTTGTAGTATATGGCTTATAGGCCTATTTTTAGTTCTAGTTCTGACCTGAGTTGTTTTATGCTATAAAGGGTATTCGTCTTCCTATTTTAACCCCTGTAACCATAATTTGTTAGTTTTGGGCCTTGTTTGTTGATTTTAGAGTTTCTTGGGATATGCGCTTAACTTCCATAAGCTTTTTGCTGCCGTCCAGGTAGGCTAGGTTTTCATTTAATTTAGAATTGTTCTTTTTAAATGCTAGTTTGTTCCATCCAGTCGGTGTGCTGGATTAGTAGTTCACTTGTCCTTTCTTTTATTTATTTGAGCTTGTTTACCTTCTGTAGCCTAGGGCTCGTTGTCAGTTGTAGGTTTCATTTAGCATGCCCGATTTTTCAGGAGTAACCAGGTGACCGTATTACTAATGTAGGGATATTTGGTAGTTACTTGGGAAATTATGTTCTTGGATTCTGTCCTTTCTGGACTTTGAGTGCATTTCTTATTTGCTTTAATTGACCCGCGTCATGCAATAAACAACATGGGATATGGTTATTGAGCAAGGGTATGTCTCGGGGATGTGTTAGCTTTATATTCTCAAGATAATTAATGAAAACTGGAGGTTTTATCTGCTTAATAACTAATGGTATAGAGATTTTTCTTGTACTTATATTCTGATACCACCTTGTGGTATGGTGCTATTATCGGATATAAAGGGAAACATAGGTTTTGAACTATCATGAACGAGGTATGTGTGGTTATTGATATTGGGACTTTTGGGGCAGAGTCCCCCAGTATTGGAACTTTTGAGGAAGAGTCCCTCAGTATGGCACGAATATGGGTACTGATGGTGTATTCTCCTTACACTCGAGTTTGAGGTGCAGTTATCCGAGGAGGAGAACTCGGTATTGGAACATTAGGGGAAGTGTAAACTGGTATTGTCACTTTTTGGGTAAAGTCCATGCGTATGATATGGCACAGTTTAGATTTATTTTCCAACACCCCCATGCATTCATTCTTATATGTTTGTGTGGGCTTAAGCGGGAAGGCATAGAGAGTTTGTTTGTTTTGGATGTATACTCCGCTCTGATCGGGCACCTTTGGATTTTGTCTGCTTACTGTTTTCCTTTCTACTTATATTCCCTCTTACCTTTATTCTTACCTATTTTATTTATCAGTTGAATTGAGCTAGATACCAGGTACGTTTCTGTGGGCTTATTCCTTGCATTCATTATTTTTAATTGATTTTCATATTTTTATGCCTTATTTCCCAGTACTATTTCTACTTGATTTTCTTCTGAACTGATTTACTTACTTGCTGTTATTACTTGTATTTTCTTTGAGCCTAGTCAGTCGATGATGCCTACTAGGTACCTTCTATTTTTGTACTCATGCTAAACTTTTGTACCGTTTCCATGGTATATATACTAGAAAGGGCCTTCGCAGGAGACATGATCGTACTGATGTAGCAAGTGATTTTAGAGATCAAGGTAAGCTCAAGCATTTTGGCCGAGCCTATTCTCACGCTACATTGGGTTTTCTACCTTATTCTGATCAACAAAGACTAGTCTTGTATTTGCCTCCTGTTGGAGTATTTGTATATATATTATCTTTTGGATATTCTGATGTAGATAGCTCTATTTTATCACAGTCACCAACCCTGGGAGGTGCTTTATATTTTGGTTGTTTTATATATTTCTTTTGCTCTACCTTGTATTGCTATATTTACTTTTGGTTATATGTTATCGGTCCATTGCTTGTTGCTTCGGGCCGAGGAGTTAGGGCTTTTCTAATAGAGGGTGATAGAAGCCATAACGATCTAAGTTCTAAGTTGTGACAACATGGTATTAGATATTAGTTTGCCATAGTTTTGATGACAATGGAGCAAGTGTCGATCGATTCCTAGGAACGGTGCAAAGATGTCCATAACATATATGTGGGAGGATACAGGGGGCTATAGGAATAAAATCTCTTTTTTCTCCTCGTGTATAGTACTTGCGTCAGTTTTCAAAGGTTTTTATTTGACTCCTCTCTTTCCACAAATGGTGCGCACCCATGGCTCGTATATTGAGAAGGACCCTCCTTCTAAGGATCATGAGACCTCACTAGGGGTGGAGATAGGGTGACTACAGGTACTCAAATAGTTGGTGATGCTTCAGCATCTTTGCTTCAGACAACAGCTTCTACAGATCTACCCCCAGTTCAGTAGACCACTACAGTGCCATAGTAGTAGTTTACGCTATCCTAGGTGGCTACAATGCAATAGCTTATGTGGAAGATGCTTATGATGTTTGGAGTTGTACAGTCAAATGTTCCACTAATAGAGAGTTCCTAGAGACCACAGGACAACTTGGTCTCCACCGATGACTTGCGACCAGTTTTCAAAGGCCTTCTTGGCTAAGTTCGTTCTTCATAATTCTTGAGAGATGCTTAGGTCGGAGTTTGACACTTTTTGGAAGGGGTCCTTATTAGTTACAGTGTATAAAGAAGGATATAAGGCATATAGTTGAGTTGATTCCGACTGACGAGAAGTAGATTTCCACTTCGCTTAATGATTGAGGTCCTATTTGTGTAGGCAGGTGGATTGGATATTGGTGTTGGGTGAGTTATTTATGAATGTTGTTGATCATGCCTGGAGCATGGATAAGTTATATCTTGTGTCCCAAAGGGGGTAGCAAGAAAGGAAGCATTATGAGGGAAGTTATTATAGTAGCCAGTCAGAGGGCAGAGACTACAACATTGGTTAGACCAGCAGGAGATATCAGGCTTGGATAGGGTCTTTAGAGGCAGGTAACGGAATTCAACCCATAAGGGCCTAGGTTTAGGGTTGCAGAGGTGCGGTTTCTAGGTTGGGAGCTTAGGTGTTTGTTAGGGGGATGGGATTGGTTGTTTTCAATGTGGAGATCATAGATATCTTGTCAGAGATTGCCCAAGGGGTGTTAGAGTTAGTGTTCCTGGAGCTTGCTACTTCAGTAGGGAGTTGGGTTACCAGATGCGGGACTTTCTATAGCATGGGGCTGCTCGAGCACCACTTCTTATGCATAAACTTCAATAAGCACCACTGGTCAGGGTGGCCATAAAGCTAAAGATGTAGGTCAGAGAGGTTGAGCTGGGGACCGCCAGGGTAATGCCCGTTAGCAATTGTTTGCGCTCCGATATGGGGACGAGACAGGAGCCTTAGAGGGTGATGGTGATGTTCATGGTATGTACTTCATATATAGCTTTTGGTTTTATCCATTCTAACTTATGACTTGCTTTTTTCTTGTCTTTCTCTATTTATGTCTTATGAGTTTTTACCTATGGTTGAGTATTGGTGTGTCTATGGGACGGATCCTAGTGGTGGATGTATTGTTGGGCTTTGTCCAG
>JBDJHY010218529.1:0-11253 GCA_039654485.1 Withania somnifera | reverse complement strand
AGTCTCGAGTTTATTTTCAGGCACACTTTATATGTGATACATGTTGGTTATGATATTTGTTATACATGTAAGAAAAAAGATTAGGGCGATGCTTCCGCTGCGTAGAATCTATATTCTAACATTTCCTTCTTTGAATTAGAGATTATTATTTTTAATTAAAAAATTTCCACATGGCGTTTAGAAACTAATTTTAACCATCTTTCTTGTGATTTTAACTAAGTTTGAACTTACTCATAAAAATTTTGCAAACCTCGTTGTTCAGTTCACATCGAACTTGAATCTTATGTTTCATTGGTTGGTTTTCAACTTGATACCCCAAATTTGATTTCAAGACAACAATTGTAGAGCAAGTCCGATTCAAAACTCCGTGCCAAACATAAATCTTCAACAAAATCTCAATATCTGATATTTAATTTTTTAAGAGATCAATGGCCATAAGCTTTTAATAAAAAAAGAATTTGTAAAAGAACAGAAAAATTCAAATCATATCTCACATGTCAATAATAGTAGAAGTCAAAATTTCAAATTTTAAATGATAAAAGTAAATAATCTATAAATGAAATAGGGGATCAGATGAATCAAAAAATAATTATTTTTAAAAAAAAATAAGATATAAAGATCTTAAAATGTAATTACTATAATCACTAGTGTGACACAACAAATGTTAATAAAAATGAGTTAACATTATAAGGCCATATGAAAATGTTCTAGTTAAAATCAAGGAAAATAATTTTTAAATTTGGAAAAGCAAAAGTGCATTAGAAAGAAATGCAAACACACTGTATTTGTTGGACGATATTGGTATATTATGACCTTTTCCCTAAATTTTATGAATTCTAATTAGATTTCTAGGGTTGAATAACCTATTTTCCTTGTAGTTAGGTATGAAATTTAAGTGTGAACTTTATGAGCATTATCAAAAGTGTTCTTCGTGAATTTGCTGTAGAAACTTCTGCAATGAAGACCTGAAAAAATCAAAAGATTAATATTCTAGAAAATCATTGATAAACTGTCTTTACATAAAAAGAGGTTATACAATTTTAATACGAATGAAGGTACACCTAATAAAACTCATCTTGATGAGTTTAATTCAATTATAATGAACTTAAAATATATAGCTATTGAAATTGAGAATGAAAATAAGATCTTGATTGTATAATGCTCTTTAACGCCATCTTAAAATTCTTTTTTTTAATAAGTTGCTATATAAGAAAGATAGTAATTCGCCGCATGATGTTAGTAATGCACTTATTAATTAGGGAGTTAGGAAAAAAGAAAACTTTCAATTAAGCAAAAAAATAAGTGAGGAGAAAAACACAAGAACAAGACTTTTAATAAATAAAGAGTGTAGCACTAGATCAATGATTAGTGCACGGAAGCAGAAGTAATTTTAGCGTGGGAAATAAGGTGTAATGATCCTCCATGTTATTTCTTTTTTTTTTTGTTTGTTTTTGAGTATTTTACCATTTTCTCTCCACTGTAGCTTCTCTATGATAAACTAAATTTGATTTCCATAGTTGATTCGGGTTCAAAATGAGTTTTGAGTAAGTTTTTGAGAATTTTGAATTTTGAAGCCTTAAAATGAGAAATATGGAAATTTAGGCGTCATTTGGAGTTCGGGATCTCAAAACAAAAATCCGTCAGTTTCAATAGCTTTGGAATGTTGAGTTTGATTTAGGTAGAGCTTTGTTTACTGTTTCAGGCCTTTCGTTTTGGTTTTGAGTAGTTTGGTGGGATAAAGTTGAGCTTTAATAGAAATGGTTGACTTTGATCAATATTCGAACTTGGTGTGCCTGGACTGAAATTCAATGTTTCTGTTGGATTCGGGAGGTGGTATTTATCCTAGAATGAAGTCTCTTTTATCTTTCGTAAGCCACATGGATATTTTAGTTTTTTTTTTAGTGATTTTAGTTAAAAATGGACCCTTAGAGAGTATAGGTAAAGGAGACATCGTACGCATGTTTTTATTGTTTTGTTGAGTTCGAAACATCGAACTTAATATGGATGAATATACTATTTATTTGCACGGGATTTCAGACAAATCCTGAGGGTCTATTAAAACTTATTCCTTTCCTTACCTTTGCTGTCAAAAACAGTTATTGCTGCTGTCCTCAGATGACCTCTGGGTTAGCGAGCTTGGGCCGCATTCACGGAGTGTTGGGTTGAGTAAGCATCGTGTTCGCCTGGGTTGAGCCGCTTTTGCAATGTGATAACTATTTTTCTTTTCGAGATCGTGAAGAGTGATACTGCGTAGACCTCCGAGCTCGCAGGGATGGGCCGCAAACGCGGTGAAGGAACGCCTGGGCAGTGAGCTCTTAACCTGAATTATTTTATTTTGTTTCAAAATATTATCACCTTTTTCTCATTTTGAAAAGAATAAAGATGAGACTTTCGAGTGTATCAATTAGATAATATTTCTAAACCTTTTTCGTTGATTATTCATGAACTTTAACATGATTCTCACTTAGAATTTGAAGGTTTTGAATTCAAAAATGGTGGGTTAAAGCATGAACTCAAAAATTCAAAATATTGAATTTTAACCCCGAATTGAACTGGGTTTTTAACGAAATTTGATATATACATTCTCCAAGTGGTGGATAACATGTTTTTGCAACAACATTTTTGTTTTGACCCCATAGGTATGGGGTTAATTTTTGAATAGAACCCTATAATATGGGTATTAATTTTCATGTTTTCTTGTGTGTATTGTACTTATAACTAGATTGTACTTGTTTGGAAGCTATAAGGAAGGTCAAGGCGCACGATTGAGATATTTTCTTCACTTCTAAGGCAAGTTGAGGTTCATGGTCTTTTTATATAACTTTGATGTGTATTACGTGTTTTATTAATTGTGTTTGGTGACTTGATTTATTATGAATTTGTGGATTAATGGGATGATTATAAATAACTTGAACAAATTTGAATCATTGAAAAGGCCACAGTTGTGGATAATTACTTTAATAAATGGTAAAATCATCGAAAAAAGGGAAATTGGTGCTTTGTTGTAATAACTTGATTGGATTGGTAGTACTATTGTGGTAACTTGTTCACAACTTGATTATATTGAATTGATATTATTGTTGTAGTAGCTTGCTCACAACCTGTTTATTATTGTGTGGGATCAGGTACCATGTCAATATAGGTGCACATTGCATAATTTATATTATCATTTATTATTTCTTGTTGAGTCAGGTACCACGTTGGTATAGGTTCATGTTGCACATTTATTATTATTATGTTGGATCATGTACCATGTCGGTATAGGTGCATGGCTTAGCTAGCTCCCAATGGGTCTTGTATGTTATAGCAGCGGGTGTAGACATACTGTTATGCATGCATCATCATTACTTGATTCTCATTGATTGAATTGATACTATTTGATACGTGTTGATGATGTGAAACTATTTGATACTTTTTGATTGATTTGAGACTATTTGATACTTTTTTATGATTTGGGACTATTTGGTACTTGTTGATTGATTTGAGACTACTTGATACTTTTTTATGATTTGGGACTATTTGATACTTCTTGATGATTTTAGACTATTTGATACTCGTTGTTGACTTGAGTTTATTAGTACTTAATCATGACCTGAGATTATTGTTCTTTTTTACGGGTACTTGAGATCACTTGGTAACCGTTGAAAACCCTTATATATCGTATAACTGGAAATGAATCGGAGATTCTTGTGAACTTATTGAATTGTATTGTTGTTTGAAATGCTATAGATAAACTATTTGCAGGTTGTAGTTTCAGGGTTTGGATTGATATTATAAGACTAATTATAATTTTATTCTTAGACCAACCGAGGCTGTTGCTGAGTGTCGTTGACTTGTACTCACCCTTGCCTTTTTGCACACTTATGCAATACTGCCGCGGATCCATCTTTAGCCTCTTCACTCATTTTCAGTAGCACCCCTTGAGACCTTCAGAGATAGCTGTTGTTCGATCGTAGTCTCCGAAGTCTCATTTTACTATAGACTATTGTTAAACTTTATTGTATTTATATTTTGAGTAGTGGCTAGTGTACATGGTTACCTAGTTCATGGAATTTTAGAGATGTTTCTGCTTTATTTTATTTTATTTGATTTGTATTTCTTTCTTCCGCATGTGTACCTTTATTGTCTTATCGTTGGTTTTGGCTAACCTATCATGGATGAAAAGATATTTGCCATCACAATCAATTTTTGGGTCGTGGCATATTGGTAGTGGAGCCATAGGTTCATAGGTCCCCCTATACGCAAGCCAAGTTTAGTAGAGTTTCATGGATCAGTGCAAAGACGTTCTTTACTTATTCATGTGAGGAGACAAAACTCCAAAAAAATATCCTTTCATTCTTTCATACTACTCCAGCGTGGTTGGTTCATTGGGTTTTGAGGTTTTTATGTTTCCTTGATATATGTCTATGTTTAGGATGCTACTGGTGGAGAACATTAGACTTTTCCACTGCCAATTTACCATGGAAGGGGTAGATCTGGAGGAGTTGGATCAGCCGGATGACATAATAGGATTGCCTTTCCTCAGCGTGGGTATGAGAAGGGAGACGACCGGATCACCACAGGGTGTCACCGTACATTCTCTGTAGGATATCATACTGAGGATCTTGAGTGCACTTGAGAGGATTGAACCAAGTATGGGTTTTCCCAGCAAGAGGCACTGTACTTCTAGGCAGTTTTCTAGTGTCTCGTCAGGGGAAAGTGGGTTCTCTAATAGTGGTATTCAGCTTCAACATCATGGATCAGTTTAACCTACTATGCATACATCCAGGGTTGTTCATACCGGATGAGGTTCATTTCAGCGTGGTAGGCATTTCTATCATCGTAGACCATCTCAAGCATACTTACAGAATTTTGACACCAGTCAGATAGTTCATATTGCTATCAATATAGTATGGAGTTCTTATGGGTGTCACTAAAGACTCTCAAGCCGAGGTGGCTATTTAGGCTCCTCAAGTTCTCAGAAGCGGGCTTCTATGATTTGATTGTGTTATACTTATTATGGCATGGGCCATAGCAGGAGGTTCTATCATAGGCATATGCAGTTACAGGCACAACAGGCCTCACAAAGCCTATCGTAGTAGCCTACAATGCCTAGAGTCTATTACACTTATGGTACACCGAGTTTTATCATGAGACGGTGCCCCCGTCACATTTCAAAGAGGATTCAACAAATCACCCAGGCTTATCAGGCTGCAATTAGAGCACCGGTTCCTCCTCCCAGAGATAGGGGAAGAGCATAGGTACGCGGAGGTGCCCGATCAACAGCTAGAGTCACCGGTCTAGGTGTAGACCGGCTTGGAGATGTTGGGACATAGATGGATACTCTTCTGTCTAGGCTCGAGGCAGAAGGTTTTGATACAATTACTTCAGTAATGGTTACACGTTGCCCTCAACTTGTTATGTGTAATTAATTTGGGTCTGCTATCTTCTTTGTGTGTTTGCATACTACATCTCTAGTTGTGTCATGGCACGTGATTATCTACGAGTATCTATTGTGTATCTACCCACTGAGTTGTTTTTATAGTGATGAATTGAATATTTCAATCTATGTTGATGTTTTAGTGAGTCATAGTGCAAGGCTAGATTGTTCTTCTGGATATAGTGTACTTCAATGTGATATCAGACCTTGAAGTTTTCTTTGGATGGGAGGTGCTACCACACTATTTCTATTCATCTAGTTGAATGACCCCAACATGGTCAATAGAAGTCAAAGGACTAGTCATCAGATGTTGGAGCAAAGATCTAGTGATGAATGATCCTTGGGTAGTATTGTATTATGGCTCCAATCAACAGGATATGGTAGGTGTGATGAATTTTGATAAATTGGGTATGATTGGAGTTATAGTGACCAAGTTAGATATGTGCACATAAAGGGTTATAGGTTATAGGAGTTGGATAATTGGGGGATTTTAGTATTGAGCACTAGAAACGCAGGGCTATGAGTAAGCTGAAGAGGGTCTTAGTGGTTAAGGTGAAAGTTGGCAAGGGAGATATTATTTTTTGAGAGTGCAAGTGTAAGGCCTACTATGGGGATCCTGGAGGAGATAGTGAGGTTATGTACATTAAGACGGGTAGACATTATAGTGTAAGTTTCAGTACCTTCACAGTTATTGGTCCACTTAGGCTATAAGGACTGTTTTGTCGGTTAAGTCATCTTTATTGGGGTGGCTCGTTAATATTGCTTGTATATGAGAAACCGAGAAGCGTACTAGTTCCCTTCTTTCTAAGTGTCCGAAGTAGTGTAAGATATATTATGTCACCATTAGAGGAATTGGTACTATATTTGGGTATTACGTGCATGACTTCGGGTTGTTCCGACATTATTGGATTGAGGAAAAGTTTGCTTGCAAGGTTGTATCTATGGTCTCCCTTGGGATTATGCATGTTTGCGGGTTTCCTCTATTGGTTCGAACTATTCTCAGTACTCGTAGTTGATTCACAGTGGTGAATTGATTACATCGATCCTATGAGGTGCCTTGAATATGGTGAGTGGAAAATCTACCTGTGATAAGGTAGGATCAAGTTTGCTATTAGTTTCGAGCATGACTAGGTTTCTGACGTGTTTGGTGGGTTTTGCATTTTCATGGTAATATAAAAACAATAGTGGTGTTCGTCGGTCTTTTTAGTGTTTGGTTTTGCATCGGTGCGTCATTGAATTATTTTGTTATCGGTTGATTATGGTCTTGATTTCCTCTATAGGTTGGTATACTCTATACCAGGCTTTGGCATGACATAAAGTCTTCTATTGGCTTCCAATGGTGTTGCTACTTAATGGTGGTTTCTTAGTGGTGGATCGGGTGGACCAATCTTATATTATGATCTCGTTGAGGCATAGTAATCAGATTGTCTTAATTTGTCATGACCCAAAAACCAGATCATGATGGCGCCTAAAAATCCCCTTTCCTAGCAATCCTAAACCCCATCCCAGAGCGACAAGAAATTTACCGGTACCCAGACCAACAACAAGAACTAGAAACAAAAGAGACTAAGAGAAGAAGAGAAAAATATATACTAATTTAGATAGGATACTAATATATACACGACAACCCTAAAACCTGATAACATGGCCATAGAGCTACTATGAACACAAAGCATCCAAAGATATACGACCCAAGGGAAAAAATAACTAAGTATGAGGCTATCCCAAATAAAAATAAGGACAATACGACAACAAATGAAGAGGTCAGCCCGGTGAGGGGAAAAAGATTGATTCGGTTTGGAAGTTCACCTTAGATAGCTGTTAAGGCTGTCAGAGACCATTTCATAGTCAGAAAATTTTGAACTCCTATCCCGAGGTAAAAAAGAATATATCGTGTTCTCAGCGTATATCTCCGAAGCAGCTACCACTCTAACTCGCACAATCACGACCCTTCTGATGACTCGTACCAAGATCTATATCATAAAAAGATGCAAAAGTGTAGTATGAGTACCAAATAACAAGTACCAGTAGGCATCACAGGCCAAACGAATAAAAGTAAAACATCAATAGGGTAAAGAGCGAGCACATATGCATATCATGTCAGCAACACGCATAGGTATAAGGAAAATTAGGTGAGAACAACTATATCCTAAGAAGTTCTTCCAAAGACCAACTAACTAAAATCCCAACAACAACAAGTATAAGCATAAAAAGATGAAAGGCCACGTGACACGTACTTGGAGCTCCAAGGCAGTAACTAGCAAATACGAAAGTATAATAGAGAAGGAAAAGAACACAGAAGGTAAAACAACTACACTAGCAGTAAGTCAAATATGGAAATAGTAACGTACAATAGGAAAATAACAAGTAATACACTATCTGTCATCCCATACTACCAGTGGGACAATCAATAGGCTAACTAAGCAACCAAAACCTACATGACGTCCCATCTCGTTGGTAGGCACAAACAGACAACCAAGGAGTCCAGCGTGACCCCCTTAATCCCGCAAGATACAAAAAAATACGAGGAATGCAATGCAAGGGGGTGCTGAGAAAAGTAAATAAGTCCCAACATGCTCCCTCTCTAGGATGCTAAGCTAGTGCAGGGACTTCATTCTAGCTAAAAAAAACCCAATTTCCTAAATTCCTCCACTATCAATCTAAGGTTCAGAGTCTTATTTAAATATGCAAAAGGTTTTTATCACAATACACTAACAAATAATAAGAATACTAGCTCAAAAAATAACGAGAGAACGGGGTAAAAATGGCACAAATGGGGTAACGACGCTAGGAACCCCTCCAAAAATTAGAAATTTATGATAGGTGTACTCTACTAATCCCATTCTAAATAGTAATTAAGACGTAGAGTACCTAGAAGTCGATAAACTAAATCTCAAAGTCGCTATGATGAAGTATTTAAGGAAAAAGTTATGCATAACTCTTTCTTTCCTTTTTTCTTCTTGACTTTCTTTTTTCTTTTCTTTCTTGTTTTGTTCTTCCTTTCTTTATATCTTTCTTTTCTTTTCTTTCTTTCTTTCGTTCTTTCTATCTATCTATTCTTCTTTTCTCTTTTCTTTCATTCTTTTCCCTTTAATAGTGAAGATCAAGAATGACTTTTTTGTTCTTTTCAATCAACTCATATATATAAGAGATATATTAAGATATTGCATAAACTCAGTATAAAATGATTACAACTTTGTTAATATATAAAAATTAATAAAATAATATTTTTAATAAAGCCTATCCCTTGAGAAAAATAATTTTTTAATATAATTAGACACACTATCACCATTAAAATTTTAATAGCTTTATAATTTTCCATAACATAAATAAATGTGAGACTATATTATTCGAGAAATTATATCATAATTATCGATAATGCATCAGGAAAACTTTAAAATATATATTTTTTATATTCAATCAAGAGCATAATTATTATGTAAAATAAATATGATCAAATTGTTATCCCTTCAAATAAAATAAAACTCAATAAAAACCTCAGGATTCGGATGAATAATACTTTAGGATAAAGTCCACTTTTCAAAACTAACAGGACTGTTGGAATTCGATTTCAAGCGCTTTTTCTCAAAAATCACTCTTGAGTTCCACTAGTAAAAAATTAAAACTCTAAAATAAAACCCCAAGATAAACACGACAGAACTGCCAAGAAACAAAAATATCGGTCTCAATAAGACATAAGTGACTTGGGGCAGCTACAAAAAAACTTTAAATATAGAAATCATGTAGATACACAGCAATAATCAGGGAGGTTCATACATAATTCTTTCGAATATGAGAGATTTGATGTTGTAGTGAGAGGTGAAGTGACTTTCTAGTATTCCTTGAAGGGTGAGCTATGGGGGAATCTTTTAGTTTTGTCAGTTGTGTAAATCACTACTAGAGTGAAATTTTGGTATCATGCTTTGATTAATGAGTAGACAAACTTCATGTTCGGTACTTCGTAAAGTTATTCGGTTGCTGTTATTTTCTTTTCTGGGTGCCAAATACTAAAGGTATCTCTATACGACTCTCAATGTTTAGCAAGTTTATATGGATAGTTGTTCAATCTACTAGTTTTGTATTTATCTTATTTAGAGTTTGAGTGGAAAGTCTTAGACTGTGCAAGCACTACTTTTGATTACCTCGGTTAGTAGCTGTTCAGTTGTCAGTGATGGCATGTAAGATGATGCGATTCTTGTGAAGTTGTCGTTCTATGGTTAAAAGTAATGTTTGGTTACTAATGGGATTCAGTAGGGGGTTCTTCCTTTATTTCATCCTTACTGGTTAAATTATCTCGTTAAGGAGGGTTATGTTAGTGTTTTGTGGTAACTTTTTGAAGCAAAAAGATCCCATTGTTTCAATTCGAACCCCATTTAAGAAAGACGGAGTCCTATCAGTTTGATGTGTTAATCATGTAGTGGTCTTGGTTTGTATGAAAAAAAAAGATGGAAAGGATGGAGTTGGCAACTTGGATAATTTAGAAGGATCATGAGAGAATTTATTTTATTACTTGTGGTTTTGAAATGAGTGATAAATAATCATGTTTAGATAAGTGTGAGTAGTTCCGTTAGGTCATCCGCTGAGAAATTCTCATCAATGAAATAGTGCTCAATGTGTTTTTAGGAAGAGTATAACAATAGAAAGGTAATTACCGATATCTTTGTGTTTTGGATTCTACATCATGAATAGTTTGATTGATACAGGTAAAAAGATGAATATTAGCCATGGGTCGCCTGGTTTTGACATGTCACCTTATGAGGCTCAGTTTTTTGAGACTTAAGCTATTAGTAGCCTATGATTCGGAGTACGCCTATGTATAGATTGAGGTAAAGCTTTAGGGCCATATTCACAGTGGTAAGTCTACCTCCTTAGTGAGACAGAGTGAGTATTTTGGTTCTTATGGTGATTTACCAAGGTTATTATCTAATTGGGATATTAATTGTGCATGCATTTTAGTATTGTCAATTATGGCCTATATTGGATAGTGGTTTGATGGTAAGAATGTTATGTCATTGCTTTGTATGATCTCATCATGAAGGTCAGAAAGTTT
This sequence comes from Withania somnifera, assembly GCA_039654485.1. Taxonomy (NCBI): domain Eukaryota; kingdom Viridiplantae; phylum Streptophyta; class Magnoliopsida; order Solanales; family Solanaceae; genus Withania; species Withania somnifera. The sequence continues at coordinate 784 of JBDJHY010218529.1, read as the reverse complement.
CTAATCACAATAAACATGAATGGTTCATTGGTACAGAAATAGGAACGAGTATAAGTTGTTGGGTTCTAAATAACAGGTCATCATTCCGTATCAGAAAGAGTTGTTAATGGTTTTGTGTATTAGGATGCATCAATATGTCATTGGCTATTCTGTCTACTCTATTTAGATGTTGATGTTCAAACTAGTTAGACTTCCCGTTTGATGGGTATGGTGGATTTGAGACCAAATTGTATGGTTAAGCTATATAAAATGAGTATGCTGAAGGATGACACCATTATGAATGAGTCAGTCATTTTGGGTGCACCTTGTCGATGAGGGATGCTTGATTTTTGGTTTCATGTTTGGTTTTGGGTGACATTGATTCAAGAATTCAGGTTAAGATGAGAACTAAGTCCATTTTGTGATAAACACGGTGGTTTGGGGACTTCTAGCTCAGTTTGAGTATGTAGGGTAACCTTGGGTATCTTGTTCGTTGCTAAGGTGTGGAAATACACCGACCCCTTTGTAGTTGTGTTTGAACTTAGCTATCCTTGATATGTAAATTTTTAGTTTTAACTCAAAAATTCAGATTTATAATGTGTTGGGTAGTGCCATTTTGAGGAGTTCACTTGAGGACGGAAGCAATCTTTATAAGTTATGATTCAGACTCTGGGTTGATCCAGTACTTCATTCTTCTCTTATGTTCGAGGACGAACATGGTGTTGGAGTATTTTAGAGTACGCAACACACTAGAAGGGGGGTTGAATAGTGTGTGGGTATTTCAAAACTTTTTTCAGAATTTATG